>PVKM010010472.1:0-15725 GCA_004027735.1 Carollia perspicillata
TCAGGACCTACTCACTGACCAAAGAGAAGTTAAAGCCAGCATTCAAGATGAAGAAGAAGAGGGGTGGGGGGAGGGTAAAGGGGGGATGGATGGTGTTGGAAGGAGACTTGATGTGGGGTAGTGAACACATAATACAGTGTACAGATGATGTGTTATAGAATTGTACGCCTGAAACCTATATAATTTTATTAACCGATGTCACCACAATAAAGTCAATACAATTTTTAAAAAGATGAAGAAGAAATTTTCATCATGGAGCTTGAGGACTTTACACTGGCTTCATGTCAATTTTCTTTAAAAGTAGTGTCCTAAAGTGAATCCAATAAATGACCAATTCAATCAATTATTGAATTTAACAAATTATTAAATTATTGAGTAGTTCTTTCATTTTTCTTTCACTTCAAACACTTGTCCCTGCCTCCCTCACCCCTTCTAGTAGCCTTGCTTTGTATTTGATTCTACTCCAACCCATTGTTTTTTATGAAAAGATGGGAGCTTCCCTTGAAACACTGGCCTAAAGAAAGCTGTGGCATATTGTGTCTGACGCTGTGTAAGTGTAAAATTTCTGATAAATTCTTGGGCTAAGGTAGGTACAGAATTGAGAATAGTGACAGGACCCAAATCCACACAAATAAAGAAGTGACTAAAATCATAAAAAGAAATGATATGCATTTGCATATAAAATGGCAAGAGTAGGAACAAAAGATGTAGAAATAAGTGCTATATAGAAGCTAAAACACAAAAGTTTGAGAAATTCTTAATATTTTGACCAATGGGATTCTTTTTAAAATTGATCTATTGACAATTTTTTTTTCAAGTTGACCTACTTCTCTTGTACATAATTTTTCTTTTTTTAAGTTTTTACTTATGAGTTTACTGTGTGTCTTGCGTCAGAGACCAGAACTGTCTGAGTTTCAATATTTCTCTCTACTTAAGGGAAGACAGAAGGGGGAGGAAGGAGTGAGGAACATCTAACTTCTGACTAAAATCACCTGACATGTAACTAGTACCTACTGTCTTGCTTGAAATAAACCTACTCTGACTCCTAAAACCTGTGTAAAAGAATGACAGAACCTGCCTGTTAAAAAATCATCTGGGAGCCAATAAAGATAACGGAGGGTATGCTGGTGATCTGGGCCAGCACTGCCCCTAAATAGTGTAGGCTAACCTCCCACATCCTCAGATAACAATGTAAAGTTCTGAATAATATTGTGTTCTGCCCAGAAATCTGCTGGAAAAAGAGAGCGAATGGAGGAAGGGAAGAGGAAAAGGAGAGAGACATTGATGTTGTGTTGAACTCTGTTGGAATGGCCGGCATGGAGCTCAGCATTGAGATGACAAGGTAAACATTTCTCACTCTTTTCTCACTAGTCTCTCCCAGGAACAACCTTGTCACTGCTTTCTGGACACACTGCACTTAACCTGATTTTCTCACCGTAACTACCTTTCTTTTTGAACTCCCTGAATCTCACCTGTTTATCAGGGTACATTTTAACACCCCACCATGCCTTCCCTAATCAGACTAGTGTCTTCTTATCTATCCCTTCTGTAAATTTATAGTAGATTTATAAACTCATTTGAATTTTGGCCTCTTTTCATTTGCATAACTTTCTCAGAAATTAATGAGCAACAAATGAACAGGGCATTGTTATTTCTCGCTTGTATTGGATAAGAAGAGTATGAGCAGGTCCACTACATTACAATGGTTTGCATTTTTTCCCTTCGGTGTGTATAGTAGCACTGGTTTTATTTGGTGAACATATAGACTAACAAATAAATGAACAAGTGAGCAAGTTGCACCAGCCTAACAGATGCAGACATAATTGGAAGAAGCATGAGGAAAAGCCAAGCAACAGAGCAAATAATCAGGTCGAAACAATTTTATCGGCCCAGCACTTGCTCTTTCCCACAGAGCTCCGAGCTTTCTCTAGAGACTGAAACCCAGTTGTTCTGAAATAGTCATGGCAAAGAAAGTGAGAGGATGTCAAAAGAAAAACAAATGATTTCATAAACACACGTCCCTACATTAATAGCCCTTTATGGACAATAAAAAGTCCCTAAGAGGCCACCTAAAATAAGTTTCCTTCCCCAGAGCCCAACAGAAAAATAATCATTAGACATCTTTCTTCAATCAAGTAATGAGGAAGCTCAAACAACTCCATTTCCCACTTATGTAAAACGTTTGTCCCTGGATGCAGGGAAAATATTCATCTTGGTGGCCTCCCCACAAAGGTAGCACCCACTTGCCAGTGCCCTTATTCTTTTAGAGTGCAATTCATTAATGTCACTACCAGTAACCCGAAGACCATATTGAGGCATAACTCCTGTTTTCTGTCCTGAAGTTCCATAAGGAAAGAGATTTCACTTGCCCAATATTTCATTTTGTTCCATGCCCAGGGCTTCTGGAAAGCATACTTTCAAGTGCAACGTGGGATCGGCCTGAGTTGATGCTTTTCAGAGACCTCTCTTGTTGTAAACTGAACCAAGATGCATAACTGTTTACATGGCATTTGTTTATTGCCTGTCTTCAGCTGGCAAATGTCAAAATTACTTGTTCAAAGTCTGCTCTTGTTCTACCAGCACAGTGTAGAGATAGCATCATTGAAAGCTGGCCATCGGGACTGCTGACTCAGTCATTCAGAGAAAGGGGACAGCGTGCAATTCTGACTCTGATGCTCTGTTTGGGATGGCACTTTTATAGCCTGAATGCTTTTGCTTGCTTACTGGGTCCCGATGTGGCATGATGCTTTCTCGATAATGCATATTTTAAAGAATTTCTCTTACTTGTTTTGAAATAATTTTATACTTACACCATGTTTTATCAGTCTCTCTCTCTCTCTCTTTCTCTCTCTCTCTCAGTGTGTGTGTGGGGGGAACATGTAAATTTTTATGAATCATTTGAGAGTAAGTTGCAAAGATAATGCCTCTGTACTATAGTATGTATTTCCTAAAAACAAAGGCTTTCTCTTACAAACCAGATCACAATTTTTCAAATGAGGAAATTTGCATTAGTACAGCTCTATTAACTAATCTACAGAACTTAGTCAAGTTTTATCATTTCTTCCACTAAATTCTTAATACCATAAGAATTTTTTTCTGGTCCAGGATCCAATCCATAATTAATGCTGCATTTGTTGTTGTTGTTGTTGTTGTTGTTTTCCTCCATTAATTCAAACGAGTTCTTCAGTTTTTCTTTGTCTTTCACAACCCTGATATTTTTTTAAAAAGTAGTGTCCATTTATTTTGCAGTATAATTCTCGGTTGGGAATTTTCTGAAGCCTCTTTACAGTTATGTTGATGAAATACATTTTTGGCAGGAACACCCCAGAAGCAATGTTGTATTATTCTCAGTGCAGCCCATCAGCTGGCACATGATATCTATTTGTCTCATGAACAGTAATGCTAACTTTGTGCACTTTGTCAAGATTTCTCATAAAATTTTTACCCATTGGTTTTAGTATCTATTGCTGGTTCTTGACTAAAGCAATTATTACTATGGTGATTCTCAAATGGTGATTTTTTAATACATTATACCATCTATATTTATTATTTGCCATTCTAGTATAAAAAAAACTTCCCTCTTATTTGTTTCATTATTATATATGTGCTTATTAATATTCCATATTCATATTCAATATGGATTTGGATTAAATGTGTGTATGCAAATATATGCATATACAAGTTTACCCTTAGATGTCTTTTAAATATGTGTATATATACCAAAAGCTGAGTTCTAACTGACACCCTCAAGTCCAGTCCATGACACAAATTCTCAAAATGAAAGGCCTCCTGAATCCAAAAACAGATAAATAAAATTTTTTTAAAATCCCATTCCATCCACATTTAGAAACATTTCAGCACATCAGGTAGAAAGAGAAAATCCAAAATGGGATTTAGTAGAATACCTAAAAAAATAGAATCTAACTGAACTAAAAAAAAAAATGAAACTTTTGAAAAAAATCTTTGAGTTTGTAATTTTATACTCAGAAAAAAATATTTTTTTTAAAGTTTGTAATATGAATCAGTCTTTGGCAACTTGGACCAAGAAAAAGGAACATAAATCACAAATAAAAGAGGAATATTTTATGGAACTTGATAAGCGATTTCTAAAGCTCAGATGAAAAAGAACTAAGACAGCTTTGAAAAGGAAAAAAAAGAGGAAATTCTTGTCCTAACAAATAACAAGACTCATTATAAACTTTTAAATATTACAGCAATGTACTAAGAGAACAAATAAACACCATTAGGGTAATAAAACAGAGCAGAGAGTTGAGAAGCAGAACTTATTAGTCAAGGGAATTCCTGCTAAGTGTTGCTTTTCTATTAAAGAGAAATTCTAACATATTGAATGGCATTGAGAAAGCTAGCTATACCTTTAGGAAAGTATTAAATTAATTAATAGTTTTCAACAGTACTGATATATTTTTAAATAAAAATGCCGTTAAATATTACCTTTACATCTAGTTACATTTTTTACATAGAAGAACAGGCAGATTAGAGAGCTGTCTAGAGGTGAATTAGAAGAAGAAATGCAAATGATCCTTCTCTGGGACTTCTCTAGAGCCAGAACAGGCAATATAGGATTCAGCCCATGTTGCTCTGTGAAATTTTCACGGTCATCCAAAAATAACTGATTTATCCCTCAGTGCAGCAGGTCACATGCAAAAAGGAACTTCTTACAACCCACTGAGCTGGGAATATGGGAAAGCAAAACACCAGTCAAGTCTAAAAATAACAAGAGTTAGCTTTTTGGACTTTTCTAGCTTAATAGTTTTTGTGGTTAAAAATTAGAACCAAAAAAATGAATATTTTTTTCTTTTCTCACTATCAATTAGCAAAAGCTTCTGGGGAATGGAAGTGAGTAAATCTTGTTTATCTTTGCAGTGTTCAGTGAGGCATGTGAATACACAATTGTTAAATGGAGAAATAAATACAAATGAATAGGTAATTGAATGAAATTTGTATTAATAGCTACCTCTATCCTGTTTTTTTTTCTGGGAAATGTTTAGGAATAGAAAAGTGGGGTGAGTGTGAGAGCAAAGGCTTTCTACAGTGGAGGCATAAAAGGGGGTGGACAGAGAGAGAAGAATATGCACAATTTTAAAGCAGAAGCAGTGCAAACACTGTAACACTATGTGTGGATGTGAAGACAATGTTTTGTGGAGCTACTCTACATCTGAAGGAAGGAATAACAAGGAATAGAGGTTAGAAATGACAAGAAGGAAGTTATAGAGTTGTGGAAAACTAAAATAGTTGGGCATCTTTTATTTGCTTTCTTTTAGCAGTGACTAATATCTTCTATTTAATTTCTTTTTTTTTAATTTTTATTGTTGTTCAATTACAGTTGTCCCCATTTCCCGCCCCCCATTACTCTCCCCGGCCCTACCCACTCCCCCTCCCACATTCAATCCTCCCCCTGACCCATTGTCCATGGGTCCTTCATACACGTTCCTTGACTTGACCCTCCCCCTTGTTTCCCTCATTATCCCCCTTTCCTCTCCCCTCTGGTCACTGTCAGTTTGTTCTTTATTTCCATGTCTATGGTTCCATTTCGCTCACTTGTTTGTTTTATTAATTAGGTTCCACTTATAGGTGAGATCATATTATTTGTCTTTCACTGCCTGGCTTATTCCACGTAGCATAAGCCTCTCCAGTTCCATCCATGCTGTTCAGAAGGGTAGCAGCTCCTTCTTTCTTTCTGCTGCATAGAATTCCATTGTGTGAATGTATCACTGTTTTTTGATCCACTCACTTACTGACGGGCACTTAGGTGGCTTCCAGCACTTGGCCATTGTAAATTGTGCTGCTATGAACATTGGGGTGCCTAGGTTCTTTTGATTTGGTGTTTCAGGATTCTTAGGGTATAATCCCAGCAGCGGAATTGCCAGGTCAAAAGGCAGTTCTATTTTTAGTTTTCTGAGGAAATTCCACATTAGCTTTTCCACAGTAGCTGCACCAGTCTGCACTCCCACCAACAGTGTACAAGAGTTCCCTTTTCTCCACAACCTGGCCAGCACTTATTTTTTGTTGATTTGGTTATGACAGCCATTCTAATGGTGTGAAATGGTATCTCATTGTGATTTTAATTTGCATCTATCTGATAGCTAGTGATGCAGATCATCCTTTCATATGTCTATGGGCCCTCTGTATGTCCTTCTTGGAGAAGGGTCTGTTCAGGTCCTTTGCCCATTTTTTAATTGGATTATTTGTATTCCTGTTGTGGAGCTGTGAGAGTTCTTTATATATTTTGAAGATCAAACCCTTGTCTGAGGCATCATTGGCAAATATATTTTCCCATGTGGCTTGTTCCTTTTTCATTTTTGCTGTTTTTTTCTTCAGCTGCGCAGAAGCTTTTTAATTAAATATGTCTTTGCAAATATCATCACTGCCTTCATGGTTGGCACTGCAAAGGGATAGTGTGGTCAAGGTGGCAAGTCGATTCGAAATAGGTGAAGGTAGAAGATATTGCCAATACAATGAGCCAAAAAGAAGAATGTAAAATTCAGAGGGCCAAAGACTTGCAGAGGAAAATAATAATATATGGTCTGTGAGCAAAGATTATTTGGATAAAAACATTAATCAAGATAATAATGTAGACAACTTTAGAATGATATTAAAAGCTTCTTAGACGCATCAGAAATGTCAATCAAGGACTATTTTTATAACCAGAAGACTTCCAGACCTCTAGGGGCTAGGGTAAACAGAATATTAATTAATGTGAATGGGCATCATAACTGCAATGAAGTGTCAAAGCGAGCCTGACTTTGAAAGCTAGGGCAAAAGTACTCTCCACACAGTGTGCTAAAAAAGAAAAAAGAAAAAAGCAACTACACCATCAACAGCAATGCCTAAATTATCTGGTGATTGCTCTCAGCCTGAGAAATTAGGTAAAATTGGGTAGAAGCCAAGTATTTTCAACTTAGCTCCATTGTAAATAATCGTGAATACAAAAGTAAGAGAAGAGGAGGAAGAACGCTCCTTTGGTTTGTTCAACCTGGGTTCAGGGAGGGTAGGATGCCTGGTGGAAGGCAAATGGAAACAGCATGAGGATGAGAAAACTGCTCTGAATGATGGGAACAATTTCAAAGGCATGGGTTGTGCTTGAAATGAAAACTGAGCTTTGTGGAATTCTAAATGGGAGGAAAGGGCATCCAAGGTTAGCCAGAACTGGCTGAAAGGAGATATTAGTTCTCTGTGAGTAGAAAGTGAAATGCTCACAGAGTAAACAAACATCCCAGCCCTTCCAAGGAAGCTTATTTTAAAAGCACAATTTGCACAAACTTTCTAATCGGTTTTGCTGCTGAAAAGAGTGAAATTAGGCACCCCAGCTTTCCTTTCCTAACTAACATCATGCAGACGAAATCAATTCTGTACCAAAGAAACACTGGTTAGGCATTTTCTGAATTACTGTGGTTTAATTTGGTTTATTTTGGTTTAATACCAGGTTGTAAATGGCTCAATCAACAATTTACTGAGGAACTACAGTGCACAAGGCAGTGTATGTCCCACATGATAATCAGAGTTTGACATGCATGTTTGAGAATGGACTGTTATGGGAAATTTTATCACACTCGTGGGCACATTAGTTGTATAAATCCAAAGAAACTCAAAACACCAATTGGAAAGGCTATATGCACCCCGATGTTGATTGTAGGGTCATTTACAGTAGTAGCCAAGATATGAAAGCAACCTAATGACCCATCAATAGACAAGCTGATAAAAAAGCTGTGGTACATACAGTATCCAGCACAAATAATGCCCCCTTTTATTACAAAATCTTGTATCACAAAATCCTAAGCATGTAATTCTGTAACATAACCATATCACACTCAAGCACATCATATGACATTTTAGGTGATGGGCAAATCACTGTCCATCTTGTGTGAGACATTCACACACCTACCAACCACACTCAAGCAAACCTTACTTCTGCCAGATCCTGTATAGACAATGGAATATTACTCAGCCATAAAAAAGAATGAAATCTTACCATTTGTGACAAGATGGATAGACCTAAAGGATATTATGTTAACTGAAAGAATTCAGACAAAGAAAGATAAATACTATATGATTTCATTTATATCTGGAATCTAAAGAATAAAATAAACAAACAAACAAAATTGAAATAGACTTATAGACACAGATGGCAGACTGAAAGTTGCCAGAAGGGAGGAAAGTTGGGACCTGGGTGGAAAAGGTGAAGAGATTAAGAACTACAAATTGGTAGTTCAGAAGCAGTCACAGGGATGTAAACAATAGCATAGAGAACAAAGTCAATAACATTGTAGTACTTACATATGGTACCAAGTAGATACTTGAACTATAGGGGGGAACACTTTGTAAAGTATACGATTGTCTAGCCACTATGCTAGTTTATTTTTAATATTAGTTTGTATTAGTTTGTATTAATATTAGTTTGTATTAGTTTGAACTAATACAAACTAATATTAAAAATAAACTATAATTGAAACAAAAAAATAAAATTATTAAATGTTTAAAAAAGCATATTCTATACTCATTGATTTCATTTCCAACTTATTCTCAAGAACATCTAAAAAGGACACCTGGATAAAACCAAAGAGGGGCAGGATCAAGGGTGGGAAGTGGGGATGGCTGGGGTGGGGGCAAATGAAGACTACTGTACTTGAACAACAATAAAAAATGTTTAAAAATCTACTTTGTGTCTTTTTTTAAATGCAAATATTTAGAAAATGCTAAACATATAGAATAATACATAGGCATATATATATCCACCAATCAGATTGAGGAAATATCATTTTGTAGATCATTGTTTAAAACAACAAATATCACAGAAACATGTAAAATCTTCCTGCCCTATCTCATCCTCCCTCCTCCTATCTAATATATAACCATATTTTGAAGTTGTTAAATGACATTCCATACTTATGATTATAAATTTAGTGATTTTTCTGACCTAGTATCATATGTCTGAAAGTTCATTCTTGGTGTTTTAAGGTTTGCTTTTTGCCTTTCGGACTTGACTCATGGGGAATTCATTTCCATCACAATGAGACGGTGTGTGGGAGTCAGGAGCTAGGGCTCCAGACCTTCACTGCTGATGCACGAAGCTCAACGCTGCTCCTGCCACTCACTTGCTGTGTGACTGTGGCCATGTCCGGCCTCTTTCTGAGACTCTACTTATTTATCTGCAAAATATCTTATTGGCCTGTAGAAAGGAATAAATGAGTTAACTCATACACAGCCTTTAATAGAACAGTGCCTAGCATGTAAAGAACACTCAATAAATGTTATTATCGTGATTGTTGGTTTTGTGCCATTTATTATCACATGAAGTAGATTTTAAATTCCTTTGTTATAAATGGAAAATTACTCCACCACTACCACACAGTCATTTTTTCCCCCACTACTGATTTCTAAAGCCATTTCATATAACGTGCTTCCATAAGCAGTGTCTGTTCTGGTCTCCCTGCTGTTCAACTGCTCGGGTGGCCAGTCCCTGCATCTGTACCACACTCTCCTAATGGTAGGAGCTTTATAATAAGTCTTGCATCTGAGATAGTTAGTCCATCCCCTTCTTCTTATTATTTTGTATAGTTTTGGAAATTCTTGGCCCTTATTTGTCCATGTTAATTTTAGTACCCATTAGTTACATTCTGTTAAAAACAACAAATACACAAAAAAATCCACTGTCGCGGGAATGGTTAGAATTACAGATATTTAGTGTTTCTATTCATGAACATGCCTGCTGTGACCAGTTATGATCTCTTTAGCATATTCAATAAAGTTCTATAATTTTTATAAACTTTATTTCCTGCCTTTTAAAAATGTGTTCCTATACACTTTTGCTCCTATCATGGATAAGATTTCTAAGTTTGTATTGTCAGCATGAAGCACTCTGTTATATCCAGTAACATTGATGTACTTTTATTAATTCTAATAGTTTATGTATTTACTTTCTTTTCTGTGTAGATAACCACGTCACCTTTGAATAATGTTCATTTTGTTTCCTCCAAATTGCGCATCATTTACATTTTCCTATCTTATTGGTCTGGCTAAGACTGAAGGTATAATTCCATAGAATATTGCTGATAGAAGTCATCCTTATCTTTGTCTTTATTTTAGGGAAAATGTTTTAATGTTTTAGCATTAAATACAATATTCAATTTTAGATGTTGATTGACAAAATAGTAAAAGTTAATGCCATTTGATGCATAGTTTGTTAAAAGATATTTTTAAAACATGATCGTTGAATTAGAACACATTTTTGCATTTAATCAGATAATCTCATAGTTTATCTCCTTTAATCATAATTGTTAAAGTAGTGGATCATACTTGTAGGTTTTCTAATGTTAAATGACCTATGAATTACTGAGATGCAACCTACTTGTTCAGTGAAAACAATGGCTAGATTTAATAGAGTCTAATAATATTTTTATAATAAGATGCAGTTTTTATCAGGTCTGAAAATTCTTAGTTACTTATCATTTTGTACATTTTGGGCCCAACTTTTTCCTCATTCTCTCCTTCTGGAGCTCTTATTAGCACACATCAGTCATCTTTACTCTATTTGCCATGTGGCTCATTGTGTGTGTTTTCCATTCCTTTAACACACCTGTAGTAACTGACACAGACAAATCTTTCAGTTCGCTCTGTTTTATTTAGTTGTGTTTAAAATTATTTATTCAGCCTTGGCTGGTGTGGCTCAGTGGATTGAGCACTGGCCTGCAAACCAAAGGGTTGCCAGCTCGATTTCCAGCCAGGGCACACGCCTGGGTTGTGGGCCAGGTCCTCAGTGGGGGACAAGCAACCACACATTGATGTTTCCCTCCCTCTCTTTCTCCTTCCCTTTCCTCTCTCTGAAAATAAATAAATACAATCTTTCAAAAAATATTTATTCGATTGTGTTTGACATCATGTTTACTAAACCTTTGATTTTTAAATTCAGTCATTATATTTTTATTTTTAAACGTTCTTTTTGTTTCTTTTGAAACATAATTTCTAAAATTCTGTCTTTATTACAATTTTATTATATCTTTTAACTCTTAACAATTTGAACACATTTTGTAATTTTTCTATTACTTCTGATTCTTGAGGCCTTATTCCTAGTGTTTGTTGTTAACCAGATTCTCCCTCAGGATGCTTTATTTTCTCGTGTGGTTTGTAATTAGTATGTGTGTGTCTAGAGGGAACTCCTACAGGTCAAGAAAGAGAATTTCGTTACCAGCACCTAAAGTTCCTGTGTACCTCTCTCCACGATAACACTCTTCCCCTTCTCCCATAATATCAATAATTATAATGTGGGTCTTGGCTAGGTAACTCAGTTGGTTAGAGAATCATCCCAATATGCCAAGGTTGTAGGTTTGATTTCCTGTCTGCATACAAGAGTATGTAGACATACAAGAGTCTGCCTATGAATGCATAAATGTGTGGAACAACAAATCAATGTTATTCTTTCTTTCTCTCTCTTTCGTCCTGTCTCTCTAAAAGAAATCAGTAAGTGATTACAATCTGACTATTTTGATATGATTTTCCTGGCTTTTTGTTATAGTTTTACTACTTATGTTAATTATGAAACAGAAAAGGTTACTTTTCTTTGATTTTGAATTTTATGTGACTGGAATAATTCTCTATTCATTCTTAAATACTACGTCTTTTGATCAAGAGTATGTTTTAACATCCCTCTATGTCAGGGGCTGGCCAACATTTTCTGGAGGGAGCCAATAGTAAATATTTCAGTCTTTTCAAATTATGTATAATACATTCTCTGACACATATTCATTTGTGTTTGTTTTTCTATTTATTATGCAAGCCATAGAAATGTAAAAATCATTCCTAGCTTGTGGGCCATGTGAAAATAGGTCGTAGTGGATTTGTTTGGCCCATGAGCTGTAGTTTGCTGATGTTTGATCTATGCTATTGCAGGCAACTATCATTATTTATTTGTATTATTATACAGCCAGCTGCATTTATTCATTATAATGTTGATGTGCACTGGAGGTTTTTCAAGATTTCTGCTATTATTACTCTGCTAGGAACACACTTGTATATATTTCTTGGTGTACATATCCATGAGTTTATACTTAAGGCTGAAATTGCTTAATATGCATATATTCAACTTTTGAAAATATTGTCAAAAATTTATATTCCAATTATATATACCAATGTATACTCAAACCAAAGAACATTCGCTACTGCTTTATATCCTTTCTAAAATGAATGTAATGAAATGTGAGATTTTAGCCAATCTTGATACATAATAGTATCTCATTGTGGATCTAATTAATGTTTTCTTCCCTAAAAGTGAGGTCAAACCCATTTTCAAATGTTTATTGGCCATTTTGAGTTCTACTTTTGTGAAGCACCTGTTCACATTTTTTTCATTTTGAAGTTGAGATGTCTTGTTCTATTCAAGCTTTTCTTTTTTGTAGGAGTTTTTAATATATTTTACATGGCAGTTGTTAACCAGTGATATGGGTTAAGATATTTCTTATACTCTGTGGCTTGCCTTTTCTCTCTATAAATGTTATTTTTTTAGACACAAAAGTACTTAATTTCAAAATAGCTTAATTTTTCAATGATTTCTTTTTGGCATCACATTTAATAAATATTTCCCTATTGCAGATCATAAATATATTAATTCATATATGAAGTGTTTATTTTTTCCTTTTATTTTTTGACTGTTAACTCAGAACTGATACTGTTGAATGTGGAATAAGAAAGAGTAAAATTGAGGCAATTTTAATGTTTTTAGCCCAAACAACAGGATAGACTGTGGCAGCATTTACTGAGGTAAGAATAACTGGAAGATGAGCAGGTATGGTGGAGGAGGATGTAATCAAGAATTCAGTGTTGGACTTAATGAATTTGCAATTTCCAGTAGACATTTCATTGGATGTTGCCTGTTGAATAGGCAGTTGGATAAATGTATCTTTGAGAGGAATAGTTCATTTATATATACTTAGGAACCAACAGTGCACTGGCTGAAGTTACCTGAGGAGTGAGTACAGATGTAAAAGCAAAGAGAATTCAGGAAAGAACCTTGGAGCATTACAGCATTTAACACTTGGGAAGAAGAGAGAATCTGGCAAAAGACAGTAAGGAAGAGCAATCCCTTTGCTATCAGGAGAACCAGAACTGAATGGCAACATGGACGCCATTTTTCAAAGGGCTTTAAGAATGGGTGAGCGGTCATTTTTGTAATAAGCTCCTGAGAGGTCGGATGACATGACTGAGAATTGACCATTAGATTTGATCTTGTGGAGGCCATGTTGACCTTGATGAAAACGGTTTTGAAGGAAGGATAAGGGGCAAATGCATCCAGTAGATTCAAGACAGAAAGGAAAGTGAGAAGGTGAAGACTGAATATAAACAAGCTTTTGATTTGGTGTCTGCCAGGATTTTCCATTGTAAAGTTATTCTTGTTTAAAGTAAATAAGTTGCGGGTAGTGGTTTTGATAATATGTAAATATTCCATTTCAAATTGAAGATTCAAGGTATTCATTTATTCATTCATATCAGAATAAGATTCATGGTTTCCTACGGTACTCGGTGAAAATCTGTTACTATATTCATTTTAATGCCCAAATTGTTCCTTGTTTGGCCAGTGGGAACAATTTTCTGGTTTCTATGTCCTTTTGATATGCATGCCCTCTTTAGCCTGCTTGGCTCATACCAGGTTGTCCTGTCCCGTGGATGCCCTCTGCCCTTCTTGGGACATTACACTGTTTTTCCACCCCTAATGTCCTTGTCATAGATTCATCTTTTAAAAAAAGTAAGTATATTTTATTGATTATGCTGTTATATTTGTCCCGATTTTTCCCTTTGCCCCTCTCTACCTGGTACCGCTTTCCCTCCAGCCACCTCACCCCTTAGTTCATGTCCATGGGTTGGCATGTAAGTTTTTTGCCTTCTCCCTTTCCTATTCTACTCTTAACATCTCCTTGTCTATTTTGTTCCTACCAATTATGCTTCTTGATCCCTACACTATTTTCCCCTTCCTTCCCTTTCCCCTTCCCAGCTTATAACCTTCCAAATGATCCCCATTCCTATGATTCTGTTCCTGGGTTGGTTGTTTGCTTAGCTTGTTTTTGTTTTTACTTTCTAGATTCAGTTGTTGATGGTTGTGAGTTTGTTTTCACTTTAATGTTCATAGTTTTGTCTTTTTCTTAAAAAGTGCCTGTAATAGTTCATGTAATAATGGCTTGGTGATGATGAATTCCTTTAGCTTTACCTTGTCTGGGAAGCACTTTATCTGCCCTTCCATTCTAAATGATAGCTTTCCTGGATAGAGATATCTTGGTTTTGTAGGTTCTGATTTTCATCACTTTGAATACTTCTTGCCAGCCCCTTCTTGATTTCTTTTGAGAAATCAGCTGACAGTCTTATGGGAACTCGTGTGTAGGTAACTCTCTGCTTTTCTTTTGTTGCTTGCAAGATTCTCTCTTTATCTTTAATCTTTGGCATTTTAATTATAATGTGTCTTGGTGTGGTCTTCTTTGGGTCTGACTTGATTGAGATTCTCTGTGCATGTCTATTTCCTTTGTCAATTAGGGGAGTTTTCTTTCATTCTTTTTTCAAATAGATTTCCAATTTCTTGCTCTTTTTCTTCTCCTTCTGGCACCCATGTGATTCAAATATTGCACCTCTTGAAATTGTCCCAGAGGCTGCTTATTATTTTTTTCATTCTTTTTTCTTCTCGTTGTTCTGATTGATTGTTTTTTGTTTCCTTATGTTCCATACCATTGATTTGGTTCTCAGTTTCATTCACTCTACTGTCGTTTCCCTGTAAACTGTTCTTTATTTCCATTAGTGAATGCTTTGTTTATGACTGGATCTGTTTTATGCTGTTGAGGTCCTCACTAAGTTCCTTGAGCATACTTATAACCAGTGTTTTGAACTCTGCATCTGACAGGTTGCTTATCTCCTTTTCATTTAGTTCCTTTTGTGGAATTTTGAGCTGTTCTTTTATTTGGGCCATGTTTCTTTGTCTCCTCATTTTGGCAGCCTCCCTGTGTTTGCTTCTGTGTATTAGGTAGAAGTGTTCCGACTCCCTGTCTTGGTAGTGTAGCCTCATGTAGTAGGTGTCCTGTAGGGTCCAATGGCACAGCTTCCCCTATTACCCAAGCTGAGTATTCAAGGTGCGTGCTTCACGTGGACTGAGTACACCTTCCTCTTGTAGTTGAGCCTTGGTTGCTGTTGGCAAGTCAATGGGAGGGATTTACCTAGGCCACTCAGCTGCAAGGATTGACTGTGACCACTGACCACCGACCTCTGCCCTCTATGCAGGATCAAGGTGGTGGTGCTCTGAAGTGGTCTGTAGCTGCCCACTGGCTGTGCTGGCCCTGCAGTTTTCTGTGTGGTGCAGGCCAAGGTCAGCCCACACCTGCGTTTTGCCTGGGGCTGTCCTTCTTGAGCTATAAAGCACTCTGAGATGCCTGCTACTAGTGCTGGGCTTGGAGATTCCCAGGCGAAGCCAAAGTATGAAACTAATCTGGCTGCCTGGTCTGGAGCTCACTGAGACCAGCTGTTGCTTGTTTGAGAGGATTTAGGATGTTGTAAATCATGAGCCAAGACCAGCCAATCATATAGGAAAGCAGCTTGGGTGGACCTGTAAGTTGGGTGAGGCAGAGTCTCTGGGAATCTCCAAGGTGGGTCAAACAGTGTTAGCCAGGTTGATGGAGTCTCAAATATGGAACCAGCCTGCCGGCTCCACGGCTCTGTGGGAGGGGGGCTCAGAAAAGGGT
>PVKM010010472.1:15825-34945 GCA_004027735.1 Carollia perspicillata
GTGTTTTGCCTGGGGCTATCCTTCTTGAGCTATAAAGCACTCTGAGATGGCTGCTACTAGTGCTGGGCTTGGAGATTCCCAGGCAAAGCCAAAGTATGAAACTAATCTGGCTGCCTGGTCTGGAGCTTACTGACACTAGCTGTTGCTTGTTTGAGAGGATTTAGGATGTTGTAAAGCATGAGCCAAGACCAGCCAATCATATAGAAAAGCAGCTTGGGTGGACCTGTAAGTCGGGTGAGGCAGAGTCTCTGGGAATCTCCAAGGTGGGTCAAACAGTGTTAGCCAGGTTGATGGAGTCTCAAATATGGAACCAGCCTGCAGGTTCCATGGCTCTGTGGGAGGGGGGCTCAGAAATGGGACAATGGCCTCTGCTTGCCCTAGTGCCAGACACTTCAGCCCCTCCCAGGATACCACTGGTGACCTTCAAGCTGCCACCCCAGTGCTGGAGCTCAGAGGGAGTGAGTCTGACTAGGTGAGTCTGTGTGTGGGTTCTTTAAGAGGAATTGCTTGGGGCTCCAGCAGCCTCTTCCACCACCTCAGTCCTTGCTGCTTTTTGCAGCCAGAATTTGTGGGGACTTATCTTCCTAGCACTTGAACCCTGGGCTGCAGTGCCTGGTGTGAGGCTGGGACTCCTTGTTCCCAAGATAATCCTTCCAAATTTTTATCCACCACGTATGCGTGAGAGACCCGACCATTCCATGTGTGCCCCTCCTGCCAGTCTGGATGGATGTGGTTTCTTTAATTCCATAGTTGTCAGACTTCCATTCAACTTGATTTCTGACGGTTCCTAGTGATGGTTGTTCTATATTTTAGTTGTAATTCTGATACTCTTGTGCAAAGAGGCGAGCCATGTCTGCCTATACCACCATCTTGACCAGAACTAAAAATATTTTTTAATCCTCACCTGAGGGTATGTTTATTGATTTTAGATAGAGAGAAAGGAAGAGAGAGATAAAGAGAAACATCGATGTGGGAGAAACATTGATCAGTTGCCCCCTGGATGCTCCTTGAGTGTGGATTGAACCCACAACCTTTTGGTGTATGGTACATCAGTCCAACCAACTGAGCCACCCAGCCAATGCTCGATTCCTCTTTATCCCGTGACATACTGGTCTTACCACCTGGCTCAGACACCTACCTTGCTTGACAGCACTTAATGACTTGTGAATCAAACTGTTCCAGAAAGGAAATAAAGACAAAAGAAAGAAGGAGCTAATAAAGGCAAATAACAAGAATTAAAAGGAAAGAACTTAAAGAGAGGGCAATGAATAGGGAAGGAAGAAAAGAGAAAAAAGAGAAGGAAAGGAAAACGAAAAATAAAGGGAAGGGGGAGAAGAAAAGGATTAAGGAAGCAGAAGAGGATGAGCTAAAATAACTTCTTAGTCATTTCTTTTCAGTGTTCCTCCCCCACCCAATATCCACAGAGCAGCTGAGTGGCATTTGCATAATCTACGTCAAATCGTGCCAGTGTTTTATTTATTTGAAGTCCATAACATGATGTAAAAGGCCCTGAATTATTCTCTTCTGCCGACTTCTCCATCTCCAACTCTCCTCACTCCATAACTGATTGTGATGCTGCTACACTCAAGTCACTCTAATGTTTCAGGTTCTTACACTGTTAAGCATTTTCCTTCTTTAAAGTCCTCAGCATGTGCCTCCCCATGCCTAGATTACCTCCTTCTCTTTCTCCTGCCTGGCTGACTCCCATCTCGTCCTCTGATCTGCACCCCCTGATCTCTGCTTTAATAGAACTTGCCCGGAGACGCCAGTTCCGCCTGCCAACCTACAAACATCTTCCCTGTTGTTTTCTCTCACAGCGCTCTGTATCCTCCTCATTGCACTTAGCACAGTGGATAATTACGGGTTTGTTTTATTTTTACAATATCGGCCTCATTCATTAGGAATAAGGTCTATTTTGTTCATCATGATACATGTAGTGCTTAACATATATTAGGTGTGTAAATACTTGTGGCCAGGTGAAATGTCAAAATAATTAATAAAGTTAGATGACCTCAAAGCCGGGTTGAGCCATTAAACTACCGATCCTCTACTGCTTACTTCTAGGGAATCATGCTTTCTCTTACCATGGGACTTTTGAGTCTGCCACCTTGACCTTTAATGATGGTCTTGGGTGTATACGCCAGAAATAATTCTTAATGTTATGTTGTCCTGACATAGTTTATCCTAGAGAAAGCCCCCAGAGGAGTCTGTGCAATGATTTTCTGATTCTAAGACTACTGCTGACAAAGTGTGAACCACATCACAAAACTGAAAAGATCTCTGCCCTGGTGGGTGTAGCTCAGTGGATTGGGGGTCATCCTGCAAAGGGGAAGGTCACTGGTTTGATTCCTGGTCAGGGCACATGCCTGGGTTGTGGGTCCGCCGATTGATGCTTTTCTCTTCGAAGCAATGTTTCTCTTCCTCTCTTTCTCCCTCCCTTCCCTTCTCTCTAGAAATAAATAAATAAATAAAAATCTCTAAAAAATCGTTTTAAAAAACAAAAAAGATCTCCTTAAAGCAAGATCTCAATGCACCGTACTCTAGATCAGCCAGCCCAGGGAGGCTGGGCTGCTACTGCTGCTATGACTAACAATGTTGTTATGTACTGAACATCTCCTACCTATCAGTCTTTCACACATAATTTTATTCGTTCGTTTTACCTTCTTCACTTTCCTTTCAGCTAATTATAAGGTAAATACTGGGGTGGATGTTATTGTTTTCAATGTCAGTGTCTTAAAAAGAATAGAATAATACCATAGTAGTTAGCTCCAGATGAGAAAACTGAGCACCACAGCAATAGGTTCCATGGTGGGATTTGAATCCAGAGTTATCCGACGCAAAAAAAACATAACTCCTCACATTAGGACACTCTCCAGCATTCTATTTTCAGGTCCTGGCCCAGCTGCCCACACATTTACACAAAGTATAGACAAAATAAACATCTCAAAAAGCAAAACCATAAGGAGAAATAATAACCCCTCTATCATACGGTTTGCCACATCTTTTGCCAAATGAAACCCCATCCAGAATTAAGGGGAGAAGAAGGAGAATTTCCAAATTTTAACACCATTATTCTTCCCCGTGTTTCCCTTTCTTGGGGTCTGAAACTATACTGGGGTAGGCAAAAGTAGATTTATGGTTGTGAGTACACAAAACAGAGTTTATTCTTGTATTATTATTTGTTAATTAGTGCATTATTTGTTCGTGACTGTGAACCTACTTTTGCCCACCCCTGTATTACCCTACCACAGCTACACCACTTGAACAACACATTCCCCATCTGTGCCCACAAAAGGGAACCCCGATGGAGTGGGCACGTGCCTATTCCAGTCCCTTGAGGAAGAGGTCTGATGTCCTAGTCCCCCTTTCTAAGTTCCTCCACTTAAGCCTGGGAAATAGTGTCACCAAGTCAGCTGGCCCTGCAGCCAAAGGCCCTTCTTTGGGAGGAGTCAGCAGGTTGAGTCCCTGCTGATTAGCACTTTCTAAAGGAAGTGTCTGTAGACAAGTGCTTTTCCCAGCTCAACCTGTTGATGTTTGTTTTGGAGACTGTTAGCTCCAGAAACTTTGAAGAAAACACACCATAGGCTAAATGCTCTATAATGACCTGTTACAGTGGCTAGAGACTGACTTTTGCTTTGGGGGCTGTAGCTTTGATTTCTTTTTTAGGTTAAAACCTGAGTAATGCAAGAGCCACATGTGTCTGTCTTGGGAGGTTATTTCTCAAGAGTGGCACTTGATACTTACCTGAGAGACTGAGATTTGGTAACTTTACAAGAAATTTTATCATCCACAAGTTGTAGTTGTATTGTGATGATTTCTGGTTTAATCAAACATTGACAGAAAATAGAGTAATAATTTTTAGAGCCAGAACGTACTTTTTAAACTGTAATAGCATTGGCTTTGCAGGATGTCAATCACCAATTAAAATAATATATTTATATTCTGACATCCTAGTACCATGGCAAGTACTAGTGTTTGTATTATGCCCCATTCCACAAAAGACTTAAGTCAGCTTGCAAAATTGCCAGGAAAATGTTTGATTGAAATAGAGATTGAGCCTATGGGGAGAGTTAGAAAATAATCTCATGGAATATGGGAGGGGGGATGTGTTTTAGTTGAACAAAGCTGAACAGAAACAAGGTGATTTACCCAAGGAAAACTCCTACCTAGGGTCTGCTGGATTGTGGCAGGACACTGAGTAGTTTCACCATTCTTCTCTCTCCCACTCTACCCCAGTTCCATGTCCAGAGCAAATGAGCTGACTTTGGTAGCCTGTGTGGAGAGGCACCATCTGGGTCCTGAGCCACAGAAACCTGGGGCGAGGCTGCGGTATGATGGGGTAGCAGGTCCCATCTCAACGGCATTTCCTCTGCCTCAGTTCAGGGGGTTACAGGAGACAAGACACCCTCAATTAGTTCAGACATGACATTTAAACAACTCCATTTATACACTTGCTGATTCATACACTTGTAAATTCAAAATAGTTTAGTAAGTGCGTACCAGATTAATAACCGGTATTTTTTAAAGATCACTTTTGATGTGCTGAGTTCCTGAACCACTTCGGTTATGTAACACATTATATAATTACTGTGTGTATAATCACCTGTTCAATTGGACATACTCTCCTGATCTTAGAGCAGAGTGAGCTGGATCTTAAAGAAGTAAAGGAATTTGCTTAACTTCCTACAGCTGGTACATTGAAAGTTTTAGGATTGGATCCCAGGTCTAGCTTTAGAGTCTACACTCTCCATTATTCTGCATCGCCTGCTAGAAAGACGGCACTGACGTGGGCGTCGATAAATAAATGATGCCAAAAGGAAGAGAACTGTATCTACTGCAAGATTCTATGTATTTTCTAATAAAGAAGAAAAGATGTGCATATGTGGAACTGGTCAAAAATGACATATGGCAACAGATGAAAAGGTTTCCGAATTGCAAACAGGGACCTGAAGAGAATCGTATATCCATGTCCACTACGGCATTATTCTCGATAGCCAAAAGGCAACCGAAAGGGCTAGGAAAGGTCAAACGAGATGTGGCACACTCATACAATGGAATATTATTCAGCCTTCGAAAGAAAGGGCATTTTGGAACGTGCTGTCTGTAATGAGAATGGACCTTGACATTCCACTAAATTAAATGTGTCAGTCACAGAAGAACAAATACTATACGATGCCACTTACATGAGATACTTGGAATCCTTAAACTCACAGACGGGAGGTAGAAAGGTGGTCGCCTAGGGCCAGGAGGGAGGAGAAATGGGGTTATCGTTGAATGGATACAGAGTTTTAGTTTTGTGAGATGAAAAGGGTTCTGTGAATGGATGGTGGTGATCGCAGCACAACAACGTGACTGTCCTTAATGTCACTGAACTGTACACTTAAAAATGGTTCAGATGGTGAATTTGATGTGTGTATTTTAGCAGAAGAAAAAACATATTTGCAATCATGCAGTGAAGGCAAAGCCCTTGGTTGGTGGGAGGACTATGGGAGCTGTCGGGGAAGGAAGCACGATGTTGAAGCCAGTGCTTTGGACAGGGGTACAACTGGTCTGTGCTTCTCCCCTTCCAGTGATGGCCTCTGCACAAGGCCATGGAAACAGCATGCCCAAGTATATAGCTGTCCATCTGGTCCTTTCGCAGGAGCCAGGGTGATTTTTCTGTATAATCACACGTCTCCTTTTTAAAAATAATTTCATTGACTCCATATCACTCTCCAGATAAAGTCAGACCCCCTTTTGTGATCTAACCCTGGGGACTCTAACTTCCCATCCATTCCCTGCCTTTTCAACTCTCCAGTCCTACTAAAACTGTTCTCAGATACTTACTCGCACTGTATTCTTATCTATCTCTGGGCCTTTACATAGTCCAAGTCTCTTCTTTCCCCACTTCTTTCCATCGACCCTTATTGCAGTGCTAATAATAATCTCTCCTTCTCCTGTTCTCCTGGCTAACTGTCATCCTTCACGACTCAACAAAGACATCACTCCCTCCAGGAAGCTTTTCTGGAGCCCCCTTCCCACTCCAGCCTGAATAATGTGTTCCTATTTGCATTTCGATAGTGCCTTGTACTTCTTCCAATCATGGTCCATAAAACTTCCTTACACTTCCTTTTTTTGGTCTATATTCTCCAAAAGACAAGGAGCTCAGTGATAACAAGGACTTTATTGGTCTTTTTTACCATCTTATCTTTAATGCTTAGCATCATGCCTAATATAGAGTGGGAAGATATTCAATAATATTGGTTGAATAAATAAATTCGGTGCATAATAATGCTTAGTTTTATTCAAAAATCTACACAGGCACTTTCTCATTTGGTCCTCTTGAAGATTCTGCCAGCAAGATTGAATAGATCTTACAGCTTTCATATCACAGATGTAGAAATCGAGGTCTAAAAAATTAAGGCAACCATGCAGGGCTGCACAGATAGAAAGTGGTGGGGTGACTTGTGTTAGAACCTTTATTTATATCACCATACCTCATGTCTTGGCTTCCTGTTTCATATAAAGATTTTTCCTTTCTAGGTACCTTTTTATTTGTTTCTCACCAATTGCAAATTCTGTGTGTGTTTGCTGACTGTAGCAGACCCTATCGATGCCCTACCCATAGCCCCACAGTCCACCTCTGAGTTCACCTATGGCTGAGGTAGATAGTTTCCAGAATGTTGGAATATTTTACCTCAAGTGCTTACGTTTCTCTTCCCCTCTGCCTAGGGTTTTCTTCAGTACCACCGAGCTTGTGTTTGGCATACTAGTGTAGCCCAGAAGTGCGGTTGGGGGATTCATGCCCTTGGGATCAAACCCCAGTTTGTGGGGATGGGAGTTGCTGGGTAACCCAAGAAGGCTCCACACTCTGCTGGGACAATTCTGAGGTGTGCTCCCTTCTCATGGTGTCTCGCAGGGTCACTGTCAGGACTGAGCCTCAGTTGCCTGCAGAGTTGAGCCCCCACGATAACATACACTGTCATGGATTTTCTCCCTCCCTGAATCTCTGCCTTCACTCTCTCATTTATATTTCTAGAGAATACTTCAAAAATAAGTTACTGACATCCAAGTCTTAGTCTCAGGGATTTCTTTTGGAGACAACCAATCCAAGATATTGATAAATCCCTAACAAATAAGGACAGGGAAAATAACATAGCTTTGTCTCCACTGCTAAGTAAGTGTCTCTGGAAGACATTCTCTTGCCATTTTCCTCACCAGCCTCTTCAGATGATCTTCCAGGCCCCATTTACCTCCGAGAGGCCACCCATTCTACTCTAGGATACATTTGTTCACCAAATGCCAAGCTCAGTGATCATTGTTCTCCCCAACGTTGCCTTCCCTCAGGACACTGACCTGTGGCAGGCTGGTAGCTGGCACAGAACAGGCAATTTCCAACCGCTGTGCCAGTTCTCTCTGCCCTTTGTTTATCAGAACTGGCTGGAATTACTGACTAGGGTCCCTAAGGGGAGGACAGAAGTTGCAAACAACCATGGCTCTCTACACTCCATTAGCTGAAGCAGACAGAGCCAGAAGTACAATAGAGCATTAACTTCCAGACATACACATTAAGTTTTAGACAGTCCATGAAGAGGGCTGGGGAGTGTACAGACTAAAACATACCCATGCAGTAAAATGCAAACAAGAAAAGCACACCAGATGCCCTTGGTCAACTATTACACAACAGGTTTCTGAAACCAGTTTCCCCAGAGTTGCTAAAATGATTGTTTGTTCAAGGAACATTTCTTTAAATTCTAAAGGTCAATGTAGTTGATTCGTGTCATGCCACCTCCATCACAAAACATGTGCTTCTGACTCGTGTCCTCCTTTCACCTCTCCCTGGGGATGGAGGTGGCTACCTGCTTCGCGGGACCTGGGCACCAGCTTGCTCTTTCCTTCACCCCCAACTATTTAACCCGATGACTGCTCCGCCACACACTACCCAGCAGAAAGAAGTCACAGGTGCAAGAAGGCAAATGCGTTTCACTTAATCCAACTTTGAGCACTTCAGCATATTTTTCTTATGTATCTTCCTGTCCCATTCCTAAGTTGAGTGTCTGGCACTTAGCACATCCTCATTAAATATATGTTGAATCCTTGGGTGTGTGCATAAATGAATTAATGACTATCTGCATAATTCTTCTGGCTAGAAAAATGGAGGCTTATGCTATGAATATATTTCCCTAGTAATTAGCTCTGTGTGTAGTGGATGTTCAATAAACATGAATTAATGAATCAATAATGTGCCTAAAAGAGTTTTGCAGAGAATAAATCACTATGGAAGCTTGTGAATATGCCCCCGCCTTGCTGTTGGTGGATTGCATGTTGTACCCACTGAATGATTATAGTCTTGTGTAAATGATTCTTGTGACAGTTTGCCTTGCTGACATTGGTAAGATGCCATTTTAGATATCATTTAGTTGGTCTTTCTCTTTCAGCTGTGCCCTTTTCCATATCCTGTTTAGTATTAGTTGTTTTGTTTTTTTTTTTTTGAGGCATTTCAGCAGGGTTAGAGAATGGGGAAAGAACAGGATTATAAGTAGGTTCCAGACAAATTTCTTAATTGAAGAAGAATTTGTATATGGTCTTGAGTGTAGGCAATTAGTCCCCAAGGGGAAGTACTGGCTATGTGAGCTATAGCACACTATAGACATGCAGTACATTTTATGAAGCCATAATAGAGTAATAGTATAATAATTGATTGTATCTTTGCCCATTTAAAGCTGTTTCAGAGAGCAATTTCAAATACAGCCTCTTTTATTTCTAACAATACTGTAGAATTGAGAGAATGCATTTTTCTAGTCTCATATAACATCAAATGTTTCCAGAAAATTGTATCCATAGTATACCTTGGGTTGTCATGTCTTATATTTAATAATCATGATGATGATTACAGTGATAGCAGTTCCCATTTTAGAGCATTTTCTATGTATTAGACTCTGTACTGGACGCTTTATATGCATATACTTAGTTATTCCTTGAATTACATTTCTAAAAATATTTTTTTTATTTATTTATTTTTAGAGAGAGGGGAAGGGAAGAAGAGAGAGTGGGAGAGAAACGTCAATGTGTGGTTGCTTCTCATGTGTCTCCTACTGGGGACCTGGCCTGCAACCCAGGCATGTGCCCTGACTGGGAATCGAACCGGCAACCCTTTGCTTCACAGGCCCGTGCTCAATCCACTGAGCTATACCAGCCAGGGCTGAATTGCATTTTTGAATCATGTATTATTATTTTCAGTTTACATATGAAGAAATAGAAATTTAGAAAGTAAATAACTTGATAAGCATTGTATTGCTGGTTGAAGTCTGATTCAACCAGCAATACAATGAAGTCCTTTGCTTTTAATTACTAGTATGTGTGGATGCAGGAATACTTTCTCAAAGGCTAAAATTAGGATCATCAGTTGATGAATATTTTATTTTATGGCTCTTAGATTTTGAATCAAGTAAAAAAAAAAAAAACTCCACTCTGAGATAATAAGGGGAAAAATGAGACTTGGAATAGTAACAGCTGTCATCAGTTGCTATGCTAAGTGTATTATATAAGTTGTCTCATTTCATATTAGGCTATGTACCTAATACATTCTGTACTAGAACCCTTTTATACAGAGGAGAAAATTTGTGCTTCTATATGTCATGTGATTTGCTATAGATGACCAACAATCAGGTAAAAGAGCTTTGACTTAAACCGGGTCCGTCTTACATTAAAGCCTTATCAGCATCCCCATAACACTTCACTGTATCTAATAGGGTAGAAGTTGCCATAGTAGCCATGACATTCCCCTTTCTTATTGACACTTTGATTTATTTATTTATTTTTTGGTAGAGGAAAGAGGATATTACCTCTCGTCATGCATATAGAGTGGTTGGACAATGAATCAATGTTTCTGCCTTTTACTAAAGAATCTGAAGGGACCAAATTTTACCTTCTATCAACTAATGTGGACAAGATGTGGACAAAAGATCTAAATTTAAATTAATTGAAATAACTTTTTTCGGTAACTTCAAACTCGGTGGTCTAGTGCAGGTGGTGAACACATGATTGGAATGCATTCATCTCATTTCTTTTCCATCGAATTTCCCTGCTATGAGATTATTTTTGTGATTCCCACATCACTACAACTTCACTCAGGCATAGCCCTGAAGCACAATGAAGAAAGAGAAGCATTCCGTGAGCCAAATTCTAAAAAGGACATTTCATCAACTGTGCTTAGGAAAGATGGTCTGAGGTAAGATTCTTACTTAATCATTGGTAGTGGCCAACAGTCTAGTCAGATGATAAGAAATTTGGAAGGTGCCTGATTAGGGAATTGGTGATGAGGAATTTTGAGGAAAATAGTATGTGGACGGTTCTTGAAGAATGAATCTTATATTATTTAGAATTTGGTTCAGCTTGCACAATAGGTAACCCTACAGAAAAGTAACCGGACAAGATGAAAGGTCTTTTTTTTATTTCTGATCTAACATAAAAGAAGTGGTAGGTGGGTATCCAGGACCAATATAACTGCTTCACAACCACCATGGTTACTTTATAGCCTGACAGGTCTGCTGGGACTCCAGCCAATCACATTCGTGGCATTGAAAAAGAAGAAATGGAAAAAAGCGAAGAGAGGAGTGCGTCCATGCTGGGCCAGCTTCTTTTAAGCCACTTTTGTGGATTTCCACACAATATTTCCATTTATAGCTCATGTGCCAGAATTTAGTTACATGGCTACATTAGGGAACAATAGCAATAGGAAGTGTAACTTTATTAGCTTGATGGCTTGATAAGTTTTATACAGCCAGATGGCTGTAAATAAAAATCAACATTCTATGTCATATAAATTATCACTCATAGTTTAGAACTACAAAAGGGAATCTTAATAGTCAGGTTGACAGACTTGTTCTGTACTAGGTTCTTGGACTTGCCACCCAGAGTGTGCTCAGTACACTCATGAAGTAGCCACGTCAGCAAATGTGGGAACTGCACCGGCTCAGCCACAAGGACGTCCCTGGCAACAAGGCTGATAGGCAGCTGACTGTCGCTGAGCAGCCAATAGGCCCCCACTGCTTAGCACCCGACGTAGCGCCCTTTGCCAACACGAGAATTCAGCATGAGGACAGCAGATTGTTCACATTAGGCCCCTCCCTTTATGAAGGGGGCAAAGAAGAGATTTTTACTGGCACAAACAATTTTTCTAAATTGTTTTCCACAGCTATCATGCTGTGTCAGTGCTATAATCCATAAGTTTGTAGAAGCCCTTATGTACCATCATGATATCTTACACTTTTATAGTATTAAGGCTATTGCCCCAATGTCAAAGGCATAAGGCAATGACTCCATAGTAGTGGTATTTGCTCGTCTTCTGTACCTTACCATCCTGATGAAAGTTTTACCATAGATAAGAGACAAAACCTTGCCATGTTGTGTTATTGTCCTAAACATACAATTTTTATAATGAATGAAATTTTTCAAGATATAATTTTCTATAATGAATGAATGAATGAAATATAATAAAAATTGTTTTAATTTTTTTTAAAAATATAATGAATGCTATGGGGCAGTAACCCAAAATATGCTGGTGTTTCATCTATAGCTAGAATGTATGGTTCTTAGAACTAAAAGATGAAAAAACAGACTTGGTGCTTCACAAGGTTACATATCTACTTCCTGTCTATGACATCATTGTTTCCTGTTCTCAGGCCTTGGCGATCTGAGACTTTGAGTACTAATTTACTTGGGAACTTTGGGCCCCCCAAGTCACTAGGTGAATAGGCCAAAAAGGATATTATGGCATTAACTATATGAGGAAATTGAATTATTCATATACATTTGAGCAGGAAAGAACATGGATGAAACCTGCATTATTACCTTTGGTGCTTCCTCATACAACTAGGTCCAGTAATAATGGTTAATGGAAGTCCTTAGGAGAAAGATGGCCAAGGTCTCAGTCCCCTCAGTAAGGCAAAGGTTTGGGTCACCATGTTAAGGAATCCTCTCATGAACTTGTTGTTACCGGATGGCAAGAGGAATATAGCACATGTATGGGAGAAAAGCAGAGAGAAATACTATTTATGGTCTTGTGAGCAGTATAGGCATGAGATCTATGGATGTGGATATATAATTTATAAGATTTAAGTTTACATAGTTTTCAGTGTATGTGAAAGAGTTGTATTATAGTAGTGGGATGGAGTACTTTAGAAAGTTTATCCGAAGGGAAAACGATACGGATACTGGACATCAACGCAGATGATCTGCAGATCCCATTTGATGGACGCTGTGTGTGAGGGAGATCTTCCCATTATTCCTTCCCTGTTCTGCAAAGCAAACTATCATCCTTTGGAGAAAATTTGTGATTGTGATAGAACAACAAATAAAGAAGCCTAGTTCAACAATGAAAGTTCTAAGGGCCAAAATAACTCAGCTTTGTTATGGTGGGGTGAGCACGTGTCCTAAGCTTGGTTATATGATTCTTTTTTAACTTTAATAGTTGGAGATTATTCATCCTAATACTGGCAACATGACTGGCATGGCAGAGATCATTATTAGAGTTTTTATTCCTTAATTCCCTGCTGAGATGTTATGTTTTTTGCCTTTTTTTCATAGTCTAGTTATAGGACTTTTAATTACAGAAAAACAGGGGAAAAAAACGTAATCCCTAGTTCCCTTCCCTGCAGCCTTTCAGTACAACTGAAATCCCTTGACATCATGTGTAAAAGAACTTAAGAATACCCTGAAAAGTAGAGATAATAAACCGACAGATTAGGGACCTCGGGACCCAAGTAATGGCATGGCGGTGAGTTCACCCAGTTTTCTTGTTGCCTCGTATATGCCTGACTAGACTTTGGAAAAGCCTGCAACCCAGAAATGCCAATGGGTACAGATCGTAAAAGCCCCAACAAAAGCCTGTTGTTTCTAGCCAAAGGGTGAGGAAAGGGGCAGCTGGCAAAATAGGAACTGCTTAGAAACTAGCTACTTTACTCCAGCCAAGTCACACAGAAAAAGTGCTGCCCCACCTCACTTCTTCCAACAAAGGCCAAAGGAGAACAAGGTGCAGAACTGCCTTGTTGTTGTCCTCAGTGAGGTCATGGTCAGGAGGAAAGTCCTCCACAGGGCAGTGATTCTCCACTAGCCTCCTCTCATACCACTGCACAGATGGTGGTGGGAATCCAGGGTCCCTCGTGGTCTCCACTGACACCATCTAAGGTGGGAAGTGCTCATTACTACCTGGTGGTGGTCAATGTCCTGGGTCTTCACTCTGTCTTTTCTAACAGTACTTTGGCTAAGACATGAAGAGACATTTCACCCAAGAGGATAAATGGCACATGAAAAGATGTCCAACATCACTTGCCATTAGGGAAATGCAGATTAAGACCACAATGAGATGTCAATCTACACCTATCGGAATGGCTAACAATAAAAATAGTGACAATACTAAATTCCGGCAAGGATGCAGAAATGCTGGGTTTCTCATATGTTGATGGTGGAAATGTAAAACGGTACTGTCACTCTGGGAAATGGTTTGGCAGTTTTTAAACCTTTTGACCTAGCAATTCCACTCCTGGACAATTTATACCAGAGAATTGAAATCTGAGGTCCACACAAAACCTGTGTAGTGATTGTTCCCAGCAGCTTTATTTGTCATAGCCAAGAACGGGGCACAGTTAACAGGCCCACAGTGGGTGGATGATTAAACAAACTCTGCTCCCTCAATGTCATGGAATCAAAAGAAATGAACTATTGATACATCAACAGCTCTGGTGAATTGCCAGGGCATTATGCCGAGTGAAAAAAGCCAATTTCAGAAGGTCACATACTATGCAATTTCATTTATATAACAATTTTGAAAAGACAAAATTATAGAGATGGAGGAGAGAAAAGTGGCTGCCGGGGTTAGGGATGTTGGGGAGTCTGGGGGTGAGTGTGACTGACTATAGGAAGGTTTAAAAGGGACCGTTTGTTGTGACTGAATTGCAGTGGTGGTTGCATGAATCTACACTGTTGATAAAATGCCATTGAAATATACACACCCACACCAATATGCCAGGGTCGATTTCTGTTTCAATATATTATACTACAATTACATAAGATGGCACCATGGAGGGAAACTGGCTGACGGTTATGTGGAGCTTCTCATCACTATCTTTGCAACTTTTTGTGAATCTATAAGCATGTAAAAGCAGTTTTGAAATAACTGATAATGTACAGTAGTCTTCCTTCAGTTTCGTAAATTGCTAATATCAATAAATCACTCTTTTACTTAATATACTGTGTCTTGCTGTTATTCAAATTATCCTAACTGATATGCAACATTCATGTAAATAATTCATCTCATCCTTAGAAGAGGAAGAAAAAAAGCTTCTCAAAAATATGCATCAGAAAAAGGAATCAGAAACTAGAATTATCTTCTCTTTCTTTGCTTATGTCTAAGTCAAGTTATGTTAAATTTCCTTGGGTTCTCCTTTCTGTTGAACACAATTACATGTTTCACACACACACTCATCCCCACCTCCACCCCTACCTTAATCTGTTGGTACAACCAGAGTCATCCTTATGTTTGGCGAAGAAAGCACTACATTTTTACATCATTTATTAGACTTTTACAGTTGGTTGCGGGGGGCAGAGAGTCGCCTAGCTAGGTAAGCGCCAGGAGCACAGTTGAGGAATATTAATTTCTTTCATGTACAGTGGTTTGGGAAATGAGTTTTATGTGGATATTCTAAATCACGATCTGCAGGCTGTATTTTTTGAGTCAAGGTGTTGATTCGTGGACTTTCTTTTGAAGTCGTCAAGTGTTCCTCCTTCAGCGTGAGCCAAGTATTCAATGGGTGTTTCTCTCTGCCTTTCCCACTTTCATCTGCTTGACTCTGGGTCCCAGGAAGACTGGGTGACATAGTACAAAATGTGGCCTGTTAGGTAGCCTGGATGGCAGACCGAGCAGACTTCCTTACAAGGGAATATGAGCAGAACAGGAAATGATCAGTATCACTGAGTGTGGCTTTGCTCAAAAAAGGCTGGGAAAGCCTCAAATCCTACTGACCTGTGTGGCAGCACTGCTTGAAATCCCATCTGCATTCCTTTGTAGTTAGCATGTCAGTGGTTTCCAAATGCAGAGTACTAATATGGACACGCTCCTGCCATTAAGCTGTTTTCTCCTCCAGAACTACCTGATACTCTGAACCACCTGCTAATTCAATCTCGGTTGCGTCAACTGTCGGTGGAGGTGCCGTGTGCCTTCAGGTCAAGTGGGAATAGCAAAGAAAACGGGGAAAGGGCTGAGACCGGACACAGACAGTGTGGTGGGCTTAAGTGGGCTGTGGTAGCTGGCAGATCCAAGTGCGACTCTAAAACTCAATTATACAGCAAAAACTGAGCCAGGGGCATGGCCAGCATGAGAAATCTGCTTAGCTCTGGGGAGAATGTAACACCTCGTCTGGAAAGGTTTGAGCATGGAACTCTGTCAATAACTTCGAGGTCACATTTGGCAGCATTAAACTGGGAAGCCAGGCACAGATTCCAGGGCAGGTGAGCGGTGAACAGTGAGGACAAACAGTTGTAGACAGCAGTTCATTGTGGCTAGTGTTTTTGTGCTGTAGTTGTTTTAATTTAATATAATGTGTCGACTTAGGTAACTGGGAAGTCCAAGAGCAGACCTGGCCTCTATTACAGAGGCTTGGAACATGTCTTCTAAGCTCTCTCTCTCTCTCTTTCTCTCTTCCCTCCACCCTCTCTATCGTTCTCTCCCTCACCCTCCCTCCCTGCCTGCCTTCCCCTCCCGTCAGTTTTTTTTTACTCAGACAGGCTCGTTCTCTAGTCAGCCCCACACCTACGTTTACATGAACTTCTCTCTGCACCCAGATTGTCCAAGTTAGAGAAGAGTCTGGTTGGCCCCATTTGTGACCAAGGTAATAGCGTACTCAGTTCAGATGTGATCAAGTCGCCTACCCACACCTGTGGACACCAGCCTTGGAACCGCCCCACTGGTAATACATGAAATGGAAAGAAAGTTGTTCTCACCTTGATCCTAACATACAGATGAGAGTGGAAGGTTGTTCTTGCAGGTAAGGTAGAGCCAGGCAAGTGGAAAGTTAGGAGGTGGGTACAAAAGCAGACGAAGGTTTGAGAGGCTTGCAGAACAGGAAAATGGAGGAGGGCACTGCAGACAAAGCAACTTACTTCAGCAGTTTTTCAGGAAAGACGTGTATGGGAGGAGGCCACCCACGGGATGATTTTGACATTGATACCCTTAGGTCCAAGGAGGTCTGAATTTCCCTATGGCCACACTGTGCTGTCTCTGGACACAACAGTTAACCCTAGGAGCTGCCAGAGTGGCAGAGAGGAGCTTCTAGCTCAGGAGGAAGTGAAAACCCGACTGTTACAGGACAGCCTGTGTATCTGTCTGAGTGTTGTCGGGAAAGAAGCTGACAAGCTGGGCGTGGGCTGAGCTTGCAGCTACCCTTAAAACCAGGAGCGAGGCAGCGCAGGAGTGGGCCGGGGATGTCGTCCACGCAGCAGGTCCTTTTCAAGTGCTGCTATGCGTGACGTCGCAGATGTGCTGAAGTGTTTTACCTGACAGCAACACCAAATGTTAATGCATCATTTCATGCCTGAGCTTCCTGGTGTCTAAGTACTAATAAGGCACAGAGTTAGTTCTGGTATTTTGTAAGGTGGTGTCAACGGCTCTGTTACTTGGCATTCTGGGGAGACTGACAGCTGGCTCGAGGACCTGTGTTGAGACAACATACAGGGTGGGACAACAGTAGGTTTACAGTTGTTCATATGGAAAACAATAAGATAATAACACATTATAATACGGGGATGAACTCTGTGTTTTACTACTCACTAATCTCCTTTTGCCCCATCCTGTATATGTAAAAGTTGGTCTAGAAACGAACGTTCTGAGGATCTGGTATCTGAGGTATGTCCTTGGTTTGGAAGCATAAAAGCAAGTCTTCATTGTTTTTACTGTTTTTATCCTTTTCTAAAATCTTAATTATTTTACATACACAGAAGCACAGTATGCTGACAATGTTTCAGCCCCTTAGCCGTCAGCAACGCCCACACCAGAGAGATCTTCGACCCTGTTGCTGAGAATCTCAGTCTAGGGTCTCCTGGGTGGGGGACTGTCAAGCCTTCCCTTCCTCTTCCGACAGCACGATCTTCGTGTACAGCTCTGTGACACCATCAGGGTTTCAGAGATGAGCTCTGCAGAAGCGCCACACCAAACCCTCTTCTACCTTCCCAGCCTAGGTCCTGCTGAGCTGGAGAGGATACTTCGAAGCCCCACCTGTGGAGCTCCTTCACCTCGCTGCGATGAAGGGCGATTCGTGGCGTCAGGGTCTCGGCGTTACTCCCAGAGCTAAGAAGGCAGGTTGCAAATGCACTTCGTATTCCTTCCTCTTTCACCCCGAGGTGCCCTGCAGGTGACCCCAAGGATGGGGCTGGGGGAGGAGGTACTATATGGCTGATTTCTACTGAGAACAAAAAGGGCACCAGCTTTCGTGGTCCACTCTCTCTACACTCTGTGAGGGGACTTCTTGAATCGCCCCTGCCATCGCCCCTGGCTTTTAAATTAAAGACTTCGGAAGTAAATGGCACTGTTTACGAAGTATGAATTAAAGATTAGAGTTAAATAGCCTGACTCACTGGTGATTGAAGGGTGATTCACTGCAGAGGAAATCTCTGCCCAAAGCCATTAACGGAGATCCGCCAATTAGGGCCACTGCTATGGGATCCTGTGTGTCTGGGTGTCTCCTGCCAGAGTGGCACCGAAGCTCAGAGACCAACATTGCGACAGGAGTAAACACTAAATGCTGAGACTAAAGGACTGAGTCCTCTGGTAGGCGACCGAGGAGGGACTGAGACAGACTGGCTTTCAACAAACTCCTCCCTTTCCCCACGAGACAACATGCATGCAGGGTTTGGTTTTGTTTTTAATTTATTAATTCTTATGCAGAGAGAGAGAGACAGAGAGAGCAACAGACACTGGCTCGCTGTTCCACCCATTCATGCACTCACTGGTTGACTCTTGTATGTGCCCTGAGTGGGGATCAAACCCACAACCACGGTGCATGGGGACGATGCTCCACCCCACTGAGCTGCTCGGCCAGGGCATGCATGCAGTTTTTGAAATCGTCTCTCCGGTGACATTGGACAACTACATTGTGAAATAACAGTACAGAGACCATTGCATGAGGAGCCAAACAACCTGGGTTTGCATTTTAGTTTCACCACTTACAGTGCTCTCGAGCTTGGGCAAGTCACCTAACTCCTTTGTGTAGCATTTTCTTTGCTGGACAAATGGGGTAAAAATTTGTTATCAAAAATAAATGGAATAATGTTCGTGGAAGCCTTTCATAAGTTATACACATTGTTGATGTTGCTGTGATGCTTACAGCTGTGCTTGATGCAAACGTAAACGATATCGTACTGGTATGCCGAGGAAGGACTCACGGAGTACCTTGTCCTAGGCTGCAGATTCTAGAGAGACTAGGAGACTCCTGTTCCCTGGTAAGGAGTTTCCTCCCCCGTAACACCAGTGCAGACTGTGCTCGCATCCATCTCAGATGGGCTGTCTTCGCACGCCCTCTGAGCTTAGTTATTCCTTCGTTCAAAGAAGGTTTACTGAGTACTACCTATGGTGGCATAGGGACCGCAGAGGTGACTTTATGAAACACACAGTTGAAGGAAGGAAGCATTTATAAAACAGATAATTACAGCTGCGCCACGAGACAAATGCAGCCATGGCAGCAAGACCAAGCAGTTAGGCAGCATACTGGTGGCAGTGGTGGAGGGGAAGGGCACAAGTGGCAGAGGAAGGGCCTTCTGGAATGGACACCTGAACAGACTCTTTAGGAATGTGTAGGAAAAGACAGAGGGGAAGGTGCTGGGGTAATTCCAGGCTTTCTGGCTATGTTGGAATGAAATAGATTGGCTTAGTTAACTATCATAAATCACGAAGAGATAAGATCACATGATTTAAAACAGCAATGACTGCCCAGTGTTCTGTGATACTGTATGGGAAGAGCAGATGGCCATGGTAATGTGATGACTTGTTCAATGGGACTGGTAGTTGTTGTGGGCCGGGTGTTTCAGGTAAGAGAGGAGGTGGGTTTCTCTGGGAAATTTCATTGTTAAAAGGTGATCAGTTGGTTTCTTC
>PVKM010010473.1:0-34754 GCA_004027735.1 Carollia perspicillata
GACAGCAAACTCACAGTTATTAACAACCACATCTAAAACAAAAGCAGACTAAGCAGACAGCTATATCAGGAGTGGAGACACAGAAATGAAGATCACATGGAGGGTTAGCAACAGGGGAGTGGGGGGAGGAGAGCAGGGGAGAAGGTACAGAAAATAAGTAGCATAGAAGGTGGGGAGAAAATAGACAGGGAGCGGGCAAGAGTAGTGTGGGAAATGTAGAAGCTAAAGAACTTATGATACATGGACATGAACTAAAGGGTGGAATGTGGGTGGGAGGGGGTGTGTAGGGTGGAGGGGAATGAAGGGGGGAAATGGAACAACTGTAATGGCAAAATCAATAAAATATACTATTACAAATAAATTATAAATAAATAAAACATGAAAAAACCTTTAAAAAATTAAAAAAAACCCAAACCCTAGAGAGATCAAATGACGTGCCCCCAAATTAGACAACCAGCAGAGGATCTAGGACTTCTAACTAGGTTTGTGTGAGCACAAAGCCAATATTTGCCCACTATGTCACACAATTTCTAAAGAAGTGATGCTAGTAGATTCTCATGAGGTTCAACAAAAGTGGTGAGAAATAAACAAAACCATCCTCTGTACGAGGCTAAATGAAAATAATTTGGTTTTTTATTTACTTATTTATTATTTTATGGATTTATTTTTTAAATTGAATTTATTGGGTGACACTGGTTAACAAAATTATACAGGTGATGTTTTTAATGCTTGGTTTAAGGAAGTGGGCAGGACAGGGCAAGAGAGACCAAGGTGAAGACTACAGTTATAGCAAGAGTTCTAACTTTTATCATTGAGAGCCCTTAGCCACACCCTGAGTTAGAGGTATTCACAAAGTTATGCAAGGACTAGCGGGCTCTAACAAGAACAAGTTAGTTTAGTGACCAGTAGTCACTAGATGGCACAATTTTATGTTCCCTGCTCAATCTGAAGCTCAAAAAGTCGGCGTATTATACTGGACAGAATCACCCTTCAGATTCACACACACTCAGTTTGAATCATTGAGAAAGAATTTAAACACATTGGACTTCGAAGTATTAATTTGTACTGCTCATCCCTGAGGGTATTTAATGAGAGATGTGGCAGATTCTAAGCTGTGTTTCAAGGAAAAAATGTTTATATATATATATATGTCTTATTTTAAAGATTTTATTTATTTATCTTTAGAGGGGAAGGAAAGGAAGAGAGGGAGAGAAATATCAATGTATGGTTGCCTCTCGTGCGTCCCCTGCTGGGAACTGGCCTGCAACCCAGGCATGTGCCCTGACTGGGAATCGAACCTTGATCCTTTGGTTCACAGGCCCGCGCTCAGTCCACTGAGCTACACCAGCCAGGGCAGAAAAAAATATTTTTGGCAGCATGAAACATGGAGAATAGCTAGACCAGAGATTGGGAATCCAAGTATAACACTGTTGCAATGGAACTATGGCAGTGGCAGGGGAGGAGGAGGGGTAAAATACACAGCAGCTGTTGCTGATATAGCTGCTGTAGAACCAGGTAACTGGTTTGATTTAGGAGGGCATGGTAAAGAAAGGGGTTTCTGGATTGAAAGATTAGGGAAATGGTGACAAGTGAGGTAACACCCAAAATGATGATTACCTTTGGTACATGTTAAGTGGATGGTAAGTAGCAGATAGAGAGGTTGGGAAGGCAATGAGTTCAGTTTTATACATGTTTCATTTGAGGTGCTGGAATTGGACATATACATTGATTAATGTGCAGCTATTTTGCAGTTAATGTAATAGGAAGTTAATAAATTATTTAAAAATTCAACTTTCTGTGAAAGTAAAATATTATGCAGAATTAACTTTGTAAAAGTAAATATAATTGAAGAGGACTGATATTCTTAGTCCAGCCTATTTCAGAAGGTCATTGTGAAGATTTCAGGAGATAAACACAAAAGTGCTTTGTAAATTACAATATGGTATACAAATAGGAGTAGTTGACAAATAGGAGTAGTTGTTTTATGGGTGCGTAATGTGCATGTGGTCCCAGTATCCACAAGGGACCAGTTGCTAAAGGACAAAATCAGCTCAAATGATAAAGATCTCAGAGTTGTTAATATAGAGGGACTATGAATGATGAAACACATTTTATCTTATAACTGCCTTATTGGTATAACTTGAAAAGGAATCGAATCAGAGCCAAGAAATATGAATTAAAATATGAAAAGTTACTATCACTGAATGGCAAAACTGATTTTGCTCTTAACCTTCAAAATGTAGCACCCCTTCTAAAGTCACACAGGATAGAAAGCATTCCATTTGCGGTATCTATTAGGATGAAATTTATCTTTTGTCCCTCACTGCCTAGTGCTTCACGCCACAGGAGTTACCCTATTATGGTGCTCTTTCTTTTGAAACCCTGGGTAATGAGAATGAACTAGATATATCCCATAAAATGGCTTTTGCAGATTTAAAAATAAGAATTGCATTTGGCTCATTAAAAAAATCTTTGTGGAAGAATTTCCATTGAAAGAAGCATATTTAAAACAGTTATGTGAGAAAAGTAATATGTGAAAATTTTATTATTCCATAAGTACACATAATATAGTTTGAGAATGTTACAGAGAAACTTGTTACATGGGCAGAAGGAGTTAACATGCAATCGAAAGTACATCTTCTAGCTATGCAATGAAACAGTAGAAAGTAATCATTATTTAAAAGTGCATGGCATAGATAAAATGAATAGGGTCATTTTCATAATGTCTTTGTGGGTTATGAGCCAAATCATCCCTAAGAATATGAAAAAATGGAAATGAAAAGTTACTCAGTCTCCTGAAGCTTTTTTCATATGTAACTGCACAATTAGCCAGGGATAATAACCAATTGTTTCTAAACTACCTGTATCTTTGCACACTAAAATAAAGCAGTTCACAGAAATATCAGCTGCCAGCATTGCAAAGGCACTTCCTTTAGAGATCATCTATTCCAAACCTTACTTCATAAATGAGAAAACTGAGACTTAGAGATCACATACACATCAGGAGAAGAATAAAGCTGGGATGAAATCCCAGTGCTACTTTTAGTCCCCCCCACGTAGCCAATCTATATTTTTGGTCTTACATATTGTTTTTCTTCTACCAAATCCTCTGAAATCTGAAATGTCATTTCCTTAACTGTATTCCTTAACAAAAGCAGACATAGCCCACATTTGTATTTCTGTCTAGTAGGCCCTCCACCCATCCAATAAGAAAAATGAACAAAAATGAATTTAATTGAAATAATCAACAGTTATAAACTGTCACTAATTATGCCAGCTGAGACAGTTTTGTCATCATTCGGTGCTTTGTTCTTGGCATAATGGGGTACAAGTAACAGAATGTCACTAAAGTAACAATGAATTTACAAATGATGCTACATTTCCCAGTGGTTTGTTGTATTTCAGGATTATTTCTTCTTTTGAAAATGTGCTTGACTTGAGGTATTAAAATCATAAATTACAGGTAACCCAAGGCCAGTTACATGCAATGTCTGACATTGACATGTACCTGAACCCTGCCCAAGTGGAACCAGAATAATCACAACCAGTAGTGGGCTTCAGAACACATAAAAGCTCAATCTAACTAGTCACAAAAGCAAGACACCCAAAGAGGACTCCGACAGGCACCAGACCCTGCTGGGAACAACTCCTACACAGCTTCTCATACAAAGTGATCAAGGTTTACTCCTACAGTCAGCCAGCCCAAAGGGTTAACTCTATCCACGAAAGGCCAATGGCATTGAAGACTCAACCACAAAAGAATGGTACCTATACCCAACAACAAATATTCCTGGAGCATGGAGCTCAGGTAATCTGGAAGACTGCACCACTGAGCCCAACAAAACACTTTCATCGTAAAGCCATCAAGTTTGGGAGTCATAGCACATCTACATAATACAGTGAGACAAAATGGGGATAAATGAACATGCCCCAAATGAAAGAACAAGTTAAATCCCCAGAGAAAGATTTAAATGAAATAGAAGCAACCGACACATGAGATGCAGAGTTTAAAATGATGGTTGTAAGGATGCTCAAGAGCTTTAGGGAAAGAATGTATGATCTCAGTGAGAACTTAAACAAAGAGATAGTAGTCATTAAAAAGGAAAAAAAACATAAAAAACAGTCAGAAATGAAGAATAAAATATCTGAAATGAAGATACACTGGAAAGAATCAACAGCAGGTTACATTATGCAGAGAATTAAATCAGCAATTTGGAGGACAAGATAACAGTCAGCACACGAGCAGAGAATCAAAAAGAAAAGAGAATTTTAAAAAATGAGGAAAGCCTAAAGGACCTCTGTGCAGGAAGCACAGAGAGTCCTGATCAAGATGGACCCAAAGAGGACCATACCAAGACACATCATAATTGAAATACCAAAGTTTAAAGACAAAGAGAAACCCTTAAAAGCAGTGGGAAAGTAACGATTACCTACAAGGGAGCTCACATAAGTCTGTGAGCTAATTTCTCAACAGAAACACAGCAAGCCAGAAGGATTAGCATGGAATATTTAAAATGATGAAAAGCAAGGATGTACACCCAAGACTACTCTATCTAGCAAGGCCATAATTTAAAATTGAAGGCAAATAAAGAGCTTTCTAGACCAAAAAATAAAATAAAAATAAAAAAGCTAAAGGAGTTCAGTTAAAACCAAACCAGTATTGCATGAAATGTTAAAGGGCCTACTTTAAGAAGGAGGAGGAGGAGGAGGAGAAGAAGAAGAAGAGAGAGAGAGAGAAAGAGAGAGAGAGAGAGAGAGAAGTTGAGAGAGAGAAGAACGTAGGTATAAAAAATAAAATGACAATAAATAAGTACCTATCAATAATAACCTTAAATGTACAAATGCTCCAATCAAAAGACATAGGGTAGCTGAATGGATAAGAAAATATAACCCATATATGTGCTGCCTACAAGAGACCCAGCTCAGAACAAAAGATACACACAGGTTGAAAGGGAAGGGATGGAAAAATATTAAATGCAAATGGACACACAAAAAAATGAGGTAACAATACTTAACATCAGACAAAATAGACTTCAAAACAAAGGCCATAATGAGAGACAAAGAAGGACACTACATAATAGTAAAGGGATCAATCCAACAACAGGACATAACCCTTGTAAACATTTATGCACCCAGCATAGGAGCACCTAAATATATAAAGAAAATCTTGGTGGACATTAAGGAAGAAATTGACTGCAATACAGTCACAGTTGGGGATTTTAACACCCCACTGACATCAATGGATAGATCTTCCAGACAAAAAATCAACATGGCAACAGTGACCTTAAATGACACACTAGATCAGATGGATTTAATTGATAATTACAGTACTTTTCATTCTAAAGCAGATGAACACACATTCTTCTCAAGTGCACACAGAACATTCACAAAGAGAGACCACATGTTAGAACACAGAATAAGTCTTAACAAATTCAAGAAATTGAAATCATATCAAGCATCTTCTCTGACCACCATGTTGTAAAAGTGGAAATCAACTACAATAAAAAAAACCCTGGAACAATTCAAACACATGGTGGCTAAATTATATGTTATTAAACAATGAATGGTATCAATGAAGAAATAAAAAGTTATCTGGAAACAAATGAAAATGAACACATGACAACTCCAGACCTATAGGACACAGCAAAAGCAGTCCTGACAGGGAAATTTATAGCATTATAGGCCTATGTCAAGAAGCAAGAAAATTCTCAAATAAACAATTTAACTCTTCACCTAGAAGAACTAGAAAAAGAAAAACAAACAAAGCCTTCTACCCCTAAGTAGAAGGAAGGAAATAATAAAAATGAGAGCAGAAATAAATGATGTAAAGACTAAAAACAATACAAAATCTCAATGAAACCAAGAGCTGGTTCTTTGAAAAGATAAATAAAATTGACAAATTTTTTATCCAGAGTTATCAAGAAAAGAAGAGAGAGGCCCCAAATAAATAAAATCAGAAATGAAAGAGAAGGAACAACTGACATTACAGAAATATAAAGGATTGTTAGAGAGAGGGGAAGGGAGGGAGAAAGAGAGGGAGAGAAACATCAATATGTGAGAGAAACACAGATTAGTTGCCTCTCCTATGCACCCCAACCAGGGACTGAAACTGCAACCAAGGCATGTGCCCTGAGTAGGAATTGAACTGGTGACCTTTTGCTTTGTGGGATGACCCAACCAACTGAGCCACACAGGTCAGTGCACTTTTTGTTAATTTTTAAACTCATTTGTGTTGACATTTTGAATATATATTTGAGAGAGAGAGAAAATAAAAAGAGAGAGAGAGAAGCCATGCTTTCTGTCATCTATAAAAGTTGCCAAATTGTTTCTTAAATTTTTCTTAGGATACTGTAGTATACAGTTTTCAGTAGTATGATAACTAAAACCAGGGTAAAATAAGGTGTAACTTATGTAAAAGTAAATGTAATGTCATGACTATAAATGTTTTCCTGAGGCCTTGTGAACCATGGTAACCTGCCTTCATTGTGAACAGAAGTGATAAAGTAAAATCTCTTTGCAAGGTAGTAAATGTTCCCATTCCAGGGTTATAATTCAAAGGAATCTATTTTTCAATTATATTCTTTTCTTTTCTTTTTCACTTTCACACTGACCTTGAAGCACTGCTACCTGTTACATTTTATATGCAGCAACAAACTAATATTTTAGCTGATTTTGGCTTTCACTGCCACTTCAAAGGCTTGTGTGCCATTGTTATCCTTGGGAGCTTTACTAATGGAAAAGATGATTAGGAAGAATAAAAGCCTAATCATAAAATTATTCTTTCTCCCAGACCTCTTTTTTCAGTGTCCTTTTGCTCTACAACATTGATTACCCTGCTGCTAATTAATAAAAAAGAAGACTTTTTATAAAAACAAATTGCAGGACACCTTTCAAAAACAGTACCTGTGATGACTCAGACATCAGGTTAAATAAAAACCAATTTTTCCTAAGGGTTTCATACAATTTAGGGTTATTATTTTCTCCATTATTTTAATTTACCTGGCTAGAAAGAACTCAAAATGTTCAAGGTTGACAGCTGGTGGAGTGCATTGAGTGGGTGACCATAATGTAATTATGAGAGCACCATAGAGTATTCTATTGTTCAGCAAATGAAACTAGAATATGCAGCACCCCACATAACTACTGATACCTCTTCACTAAAGGGCCTTAGTTTGAGTCCCATTGCTTTCTCTCAGTTCAGGATTATGGTCTGCAAAATCAAAGTCAGTTACTGAATTTCAGTGTGCTGGCTACTTGTTGCTTGCACCTCAAAGTAGGTTGCCCTAGGGAGGAAAAAGAGTATGTTTTGCAATTACTCTATATTTCTCTTTGAAATCTCCTGAGAGACTTTTTAAGTCTTTTTTCTTTTTTCACTGAATTCAGTATGGTGACATTGGTTCACAAAACCATACAGGTTTCAAGTGTAAAACTCAAAGAAACATCATCTGCACACTGCATCATGTGCCCATCACCCAAAGCAAAGTCCCTTTCTGTCGCCATTCCCCTCCCCTTTGCCCACCTCTACCTCCCACCACCCCTTTCCCTCTGGCAACCACCACACTGTTGTCTGTGTCTATGTGTTATATGTATATAGATAGATAGATATTATATGTAGATAGATAGATATATATTATATGTAGATAGATAGATAGATAGATAGATAGATAGATAGATAGATAGATAGATAGATAAATAGATAGATACTTTTTTTGCTTAATCCCTTTACCTTCTTTCACTCAGCCCTCTAAACCCTCTCCTCTTTGGCAGTTATCAGTCTGTTACTTGTATCCATGCCTGTTCCTATTTTGTCAGTTTATTTTGTTCATTAGATTTTACATGTGGTCCAAGTGAAAACCACATGGTGTCTGTCTTTCCCTGTCAGGCTTATTTCACTTAGCATAATGCTCTCCAGGTCCATCATGCTGTCACACAAAGTAAGAGTTCCTTTTTCATGGCTGAGTAGTATTGCATTGTCTAAATGTAGCACAGCTTTTGTAACCACTTGTCTACTGATGGGCACTTGGGCTGCTTCCAAATCTTGGCTATTGTAAATAATGCTGCAATGAACATAGGAGTGCATATATTTCTTTCAGTCAGTGTTTTGGGTTTCTTAGAATATATTCCCAGAAGTGGAATCACTGGGTTATAAGACAGCTCAATTTTTAATCTTTTGAGAAAACTCCATAATGTTTTTCCACAATGGATGTACCAGTTTGCATTCCCACCAACAGTGAACTAGAGTTTCCTTTTCTCTGCTTCCTTGCCAGCATTTGTTTTTTGTTGATTTGTTTATGATGGCCATTCTGACAGGCTTGATGTGATATATCATTGTGGTCTTAATTTGCATCGTTTTCATGATTAGTGACATTGAGCATTTTTAAAATATGTCTATTGGAATCTGTATGACTTCTTTGGGGAAGTGTCTATTCAGGTCCTTTGCCCATTATTTAATTGGTTTGTCTTTTTGGTGTTGAGTTGTAGAAGTTCTTTATATATTTTGGAAATTAACCTTTTATCACATGCATCATTGGCAAATATGTTCTCCCATCCAGTAGGTTCCCCTTTCATTTTGTTGATAATTTCTTTTGCTGTGCAAAAGATTTTTAATTTGATATAGTCTTATTTGTTTATTTTTTCCTTTGTTTCCCTTGCCTGAAGAGATACATTGGCAAATCCTCATAATCTTTCAAAGAAGAACATATATAAGTACAGAAACTCTTTCCAAACATATCTATTCTCAGAAATGATTTTTTTGTGTACCACTTTAATTAAGTTAAGCATACAGGTATTGGTATGAACAGAATGTCTGTGTCTCCCAACCCAGCCAAATTAATCTGTTAAAACCCTAAGCCCAATGTGATGGTATTTGATAGTGCTGTCTTTGCGAGACAATTATGTCATGGAAGAGGAATTAAGTAGATTTAGAGTGCCCTTATTAAAAAAGGCCAGAGAGCTAGCTCAATCTCTTTCTTCTATGTAAGGATACAAGAAGTCAGCAGTCTGCAACCCCCAAAAGGGAATTTTCCAGATCTTGACCATGTTGGAACCCTGATCTTAACCTTCCAGCCTCCATAGCTGTGGAACATAAATTTCTGTTTATAAGCCTTCCAGTGTGTTATTTTGTTATATCAGCTTAGTAAGACAAATGTTTTTTAAAAATACAACTCAAGTTTCCTTGCTCTGGTTATTCATCATTACCTTCCAAATTGAGCACAAACTCTTCAACCTGATTTACAAGGAACTTTCACAATAAAACTACTTATTCCCAGTTTATTACCACTTACCCACTCTAACCCTATATTTCAGTCAATTAAACATCATCTAGACTAGAGCATTCTGTGATGACACACTAAGACCCTATCAGACAAAATCCCCTGCAAACAATAATTATAAAATTAGACTTAATATAGAAAATAACTACCAGAAAGTACTCGAGTGTCAACAGAAATAGATTCCAGTAAGGAGTATATCCAAAGAATAGAGGAGGTGGGTAGCTGTACAAAGTAGGTTACTGCTTTTGTGGATTTCATCCTGAGATGAAGTTCAGTTGTTTGTGTGGTGCATTAAGTGGTGGAGGCACTCACTAGTGGTAAAAACATAGTCTTTCTGGCCAGATAATCCAGAAAATTGAGTATATGGACACTGTGGCTGCTGATTAGAGTGGGAGAATCTAAGAAGGCAAAAGCTAGAGTGAGGATGCCTGAATTCTTTCTACTCAAATCTCTAAGTGACTCCTGAACCCAGCATGTGTGGACCAGTATCAAAGCTGCTTAGGCAAAGACAAAAGATTGATGTGAGACCAGAGTTGCTACTCAAAAAAGAGAGCTTGATGTTCAGTCCAGCTGAGGACATTGCATGATAAAACAAAAGAAGGAATACTCATTGTAGGAAATAAGTAGAATATAAAATCTTCACAACTTCATGTTCAGGATGTCCAGAATACAATCCAAATTGATCTGCATACAAACTAAACACGAGAAAATCAAACATATTATCAAGAGAAAAAAATCAAATGCGACTTATTCCAAGATAACCCAGCCATTGCTACTAACAGACATGAATTTTCAAAATAAGCTATTATAATAATTCATAATAAAGTAAAATGAAATATGTTTGTAATAAATGAAAAATTAGCATATGCCAGCAGAGATATAGAAATTATAAAAAAGGACTAAGTGGGAATCCTAGAACTGGAGAATACAATATCTGAAAATTAAAAAACTCACTAGATAGATCTGATAGCTAATTGGAGATGGCACAGAAGAATATGTAAATGGTAAGATGAATTGATAGAAATTACTCAATGTGGATAAAGAGAAATAAAAGATTAAAACATAAGTAAATAGAGCCACAGTTAAGTAATGGATAATATCAGGCTTCCCAACCTCTGTGCAATTGGTATGGAAAACTAAGGAGAGAGATGGGACAGAAAAAAAAGTTATTTGAAGAAAAAATGGCTGAAAATTTTCCATTATGATGATAGGCAAAATTTCACATATACAAGATGGTTAAAGAAGACAAAGCAGAATAAACATGAGGAAACCCATGCCAAGACACACAATAATACTGTTGAAAACCGATAACAGGAAAGTTTGAAAATAGCAAATGAAAAATGATGAATTACATACAAAGGAATAATGATGCCATTAAAAGCTGACTTCTGATGAGAAACAATGGAAGCGAGCAGAAATGAAACACTTTTAAATATTGAAAGAAAAATGTCAATATAAAATTAGCATATTTAATAAACTATTCTTCAACAATGAAGGCAAAATAATGGGATTTTCTTTTTTCTTTGTATTTTATTTTTTAATTATTTTATTGTTGTTCAATTACAGTTGTCTGCATTCTCCCCCCATTCCCCACCACTCCCCTGACCCCAACCAAACCCATCTCCCTCCCTTGCTTCCACCTTCCCCCTTGGTTTTGTCCATGTGTCCAAAATAAAGGGATTTTCTAAGAAAAGAAAACCCAAAGTATTCATAACCAGCAGATCTGTACTAAAAGAAATACCTGTGAAGATTGTTCCGACTGAAGGAAATGATAATAGATGAAAAGTAATATCCTCAAAAAGAATAAAGAACATTATTAATGGAAAATGTCAAGGTACATGCAAAAGACTATTATTTTGATATCTTCCCCCTAATTTCTTCATAATATGTGTAATTATTTAAAAGAAATTTTAGGCAGACAACTGTGCTGGAACAACAATAAAAAAAGAAATTTTATAACATTGCCTCGTGGTGTTATAATGTAAGTAGATTTAATACATAAAACAAGTGTAGAATAAAGGAAGGAGTGATGTATGAGGTCCTAGACTTTCAATGTTTTTGTATTTCATGTAAAGTGGTATGAGATTAACAGAAAATGAACTGTGAAAAGTGAAGACTTTATATTGAAATCTTGAGAGGAAGTTAAAAATAGGCAAAGAAGTCTAGCTAAAAACCCATTAAGAAAAGTAAAATGCAATCCTGAAAATATAGCAAAAATGTAATTAAAAGGCAAGAAAGGAATAACAAAGCAAAGAAGGCCAGAAAATAGTAAAAGGATAGATTCAGATTCACGGTATTAGTTTGCTAGGTCTGCCAAAACAAGGTAGCACAGACTGGGGTGGTTAAAACAACACAAATTTATTGTCTCACTCTTCTGGAGGCCTGAAATCAGAGATCAAGATATTGGCAAGGTTGTTTCTTCTAAGACCTTTCTCCTTCACTTGTACATGGCATCTCCTACTGGTGTATTCACATGTTTTTCCCTCTGCACATATCTGCATTCTAATTTCCTATTCTTATAATGATACATGTCATAATAGGTAAAGAACCCCTCTTAAGGACCTCAGTTTAACTTGATTTTTGCTAGGAAGACCCTATCTCCAAACACAGTCACATTCTGAATTACTGGGGGTAGAAATTCAATATATGAATTTGGGAGGGAACACAATTCAGCCTATAACATTTACCAATATCAATAGTTACATTAAATATTAATGGACTAAACACCCCAATTAAAAGAAAAACTAGAGGAATGGATATTTTAAAGTTATTTTTTAAAGATTTTATTTATTTATTTTTAGAGAGAGGGGAAAGAAATGAGAAAGAGAAGGAGGAGAGAAACATCAATGTGTGGCTGCCCCTCGCACGGCTCCTACTGGGCACCCGGCCTGCAGCCCAGGCATGTGCCCTGACTGGGAATCGAACCATCAACCCTTTCATTTGCAGGCCAGCACTCAATCCACTGAGCCACACCAGCAATGGATATTTTAGAAAGACACACTTATATTCTGTCTAAATGAGGCATACTTTACAGAATGAAAGTAAATGGACGGGAAAATATATACTATGTGAAAAATAAGGATAAGAAGGATGGACTGTTTATATTAATATGAAATAAAATAGATTTTAAGATGAAAATGTTACCAAAAAATAATCATGATAATGAAAATTTCCATTTATTATGAAGATGTTACTATAATAGATGAGTATATATCTATTAGCAAAGTTTCAAAACATTTAAAGGAAAAATTGACACAAATGAGAAGAAAATAGAGAAGTCTGAACTTATGGTTGGATATTTTAATACATGCATCTCCCAGAATTTGATATAACAATTAAACAAACAAAAAATTAGTAATAGAAGTTCTGAATAACACTACCAACCAGATTGGTATTTAGAAAACACTGCACCTAACAATAGCAGAATAACACATTCTTTTCTTTTTTATTGTTGTTCAAGTACATTGTCTTCATTTTGCCCCCACCATGCCTCCTGCCCCACCCATCTCTGCTTCTGACCCTTGATCCCACCCTGGTTTGGCTTTGACCATGTGTCCTGCATGCATGTTCCTTGATGGCCCTCCCCATTATCCCCTATTATCCCTCTCCCTCCTCCTCTCTGATTACTGTCAGATTGTTCTTCACTTCAATGTCTCTAGTTGTATTTTGCTTGCTTGCTTGTTTTGTTGATTAGGTTCCACTTATAGGTGAGATCATATGGTATTTGTCTTTTACCACATGGCTTGTTTCACTTAGCATAATGCTCTCCAGCTCCATCCAAGCTGTTGTAAAGGGTAGGAGCTCCTTCTTTCTCTCTGCTGCATAGTATTCCATTGTATAAATGTACCATAGTTTTTTTTATCCATTCATTTACTGATGGGCACCTAGGTTGCTTCCAGCACTTGACTATTGTAAATTGTGCTGCTATGAACATTGGGGTGCATAGGTTCTTTAGAACTGGTGATTCAGTATCCTTATGGTATAATCCCAGCAGTGAAATTGCCAGGTCAAAAAGGCAGTTCCATTTTTAGTTTTCTGGGGAAATTACATACTGTTTTCCACTGTGGTTTCATGAGTCTACATTCCCACCAACAGTGTACTAGGATTCCCTTTTATCCACAACTTTGCCAGCAGCTGTTGTTTGTTCTGACTGGTATGAAGTGGTATCTCATTGTGGTTTTAATTTACATCTCTCTGATGGCTAGTGATGCTGAGCATCTTTTCATATGTCTCTGGGCTCTGTGTATGTCCTCCTTGGAGAGGTGTGTGTTCAAGTCCTTTGCTTGTATTTTAATTGGGTTGTTTGTCTTCCTGGAGTGGAGTCGTGTGAGTTCTTTATATATTTTGGAGATCAGACCCTAGCAAGAGACATAAAGGAAAGAATAAACCAATGAGACTTCATCAAAATAAAAAGCTTCTGCATAGCTAAAGAAAACAGCATTAAAATCAAAAGAGAACCAACCGTATGGGAAAACATACTAGCATATGATACCTTGGACAAGGGTCTGATCTCCAAAATATATAAAAAATAACATAGTCTTTTCAAGAGCATATGCTATGGTAACCTGGATAGGCATGCTTGGCAATAAAACAAGTCTAAATAACAAAGGCAACTGTTATTATTTTTAATCCAGCTATATCATCAGTCATGGTTACCTTGAAGATTTGTTTATATTTATTTAAAGTAGAAGCTACACACAAAAGCTCTGAGTGAAGATCAAACTTTAATTACTGGGCTAAGGGATTTTCTTTACTATCCTAATTCTCTACTGATTTTCCAAGAACATGTTGGAACTTTGAGGAGATTTTCCTTTCAGAGATCATTTCTGTGAGCTTCAGGTCAGTCTGTTGTCAAAAGCAGCATCATGATGTATACTGTGAGAATTCAAATAGGGTCTTTGAAAGGGTTCTTAACTAGCTGTGGTCTGGGCATGAGGCAGCACACTGGGTGTGTGCCTTTCCCTGTGGAGTTGCATGCTGTGAGACACCACTTTCCCTAAAACAACCTAGGTGTAAAAGCACAGCTCTTTTGTCTGCTGGCTGGGCGCTCGTGGGCAAGCCATTTTTCTATCTCCGAGCCTCGGTGTGCTCATTTGTAAAATTAGAATAATCGGTAAATAACTGCCCTACCTGCTTACAGAGGATTTTAGTTTTAACCTCCAAATTGTCAAGTTTGAATCTCATTTTAAGGAAGGTTCTTTTTTTATAATGGTAGTCTGATAAAGTTTGTTGGAAAAAAAATTGTGTGACAGACCCAAAAGAAATTCCAAGGATTGGGGAATTATATTCAGTGCAGTGATTTGAAAATTCATCCAAGCAAAAGTTGCTGATGGCAGAGGAATGAGGATGTATACTGTTGGACTTATATGTAGCTTGATGCAGCAGCTGTAAGCCTCGAATTTTTGAAGACTTTTAATTAATTAAAATATATGATTAAAAAGGGGGTAGGATGAAGGGTGGGAAGTGAGGATCTCTGGGGTGGTGGGGAGTGGTGGTGGGAAAATGGAGACAACTGTACTTTGAACAACAATTTTAAAAAGTTAGATATATACAATTAAAACATCTATTTTTTAATACATCTATTTTTATTTAAATATAAAAATACCTTTGTACTTCAAACCTTAAAGTTAATGTAACTTTCTGGGAAGCTACTGCATGTTTATTTTTGAGGGTCATGGTCAGGCATACAAATATGAGAGGCCTTGTTCTAATGTGTTATCGTTAGGGGACAATGCAGAGAAGAAAAGAGCTGTATGTAGTTGTCCTGAGCTGGGTTTAGGAAAATTGTGTGTGACTGTAGAATGTGTGCTATGACTTTTTCTGCTCATCCATTTGATCAATTTCTTTGATCATTTAAATAGCTCTTCCCTTTGCCCTTAATAGGAGAAAGCAGAAGTACAATGCTGTTTGTTCTTTTTTTTATCTTTTACCTTTTATTCTTTTTATTCAGATGATATATTTTTTATCACATAATTGTTATTCCAAATCCCACACAGCACACATCCCTGGTCTTTTTTTTGAAAACGAGCAAGGGATTTATTTATTTATTTATTTATTTATTTATTTATTTATTTATTTATTTATATTTTTATTTTCCTCCACCACTCCCTGCTACCCCAGCCATCCCCACCGCACCCCCCACCCCCACCCTCACCTTTACCCTCTATCCTACCTGCTTTGGCTTTGTCAATGTGTCCTTTATACGTATTATGTGAAGAATGGTGCATGTTTTGTCAGATCTGGTTTTGTAGCTGGTTTTACGATCTAAAAAGTCAACATGAATCTTTGCATATTTGGGGCTAGGATTTAAACTAGTGACCTTAGATCTTAAAAATGGAGGCCTGCACTAGCTTTGACAGGGGACCAAAAGGGTCATTTCCTCAATTCGCCCACTTCCCACCACCTACCTTGTCAGTTGGAGCACTAAGACAGAGGTTTGGTAAGCAATTTCCCATTCTCAAGGTACTAAGATGTAAAGGTTCACATTCACCACACAAAGATTCTCAACTGATCTTCCATTAAAGCAAAGACCAACTGTCACTGAAGAGGACTTTGGCAAAACATAGAACACCTTCATAAAGTAAAAAGCAAGTCATCCAATTCCACTTTCCCAAGATCAAGGCAAAGTATCTCCCAGGGAGGCATTTGGCCTGCACAGAGCATTTTACTTTGTAAATGAACATCATTTTTCCACTAGTGATGTCAAAGTCTCCACATCTGGGTGAGGGTATGGGAGGCAAAACTAATAAAGAGAAGCATCAGGAAGAATCTTTCCCTGAAGTAATGAAATGCAGGATTTCTTTGTTGGAATCTCCCTTTTAAGTTAGCAGAAACTAAGCAACTGGTGGGCCCTGGAGCTGGCTGGTTCTGAAATGTTTTGCATATTCAGTAGTACGTGTTCATATGTGCAGCTCATGCAGGCAGGTGTGCTAACCCCTCTATGGTAACCAGCCATCTGTTAGGTACATTTTTGGACATGATATGAGGAGGCAGCAACATGATGGCTGATCGCCATGCTCATTTGAGTCCAGTGCCTCTGCTATTTGATTGTGTGTGAGGGCTTTCAGTCACACTGGACCAAGTTTACTGCTGAGGTGTGACTACCTGTCCCACTGCTTCCTCATGACCTGTCAAGATGCTCATTTGAGGACTGTGAAAAGACTCTAGAGAGGCCCAGGTAAGTTTTCAGGTGTGGCCTCTTTGCAAAAATGGCAACTGTTACCTCATAAACACAGCTTTAGGCAAAATGGTTGAAAATGAATCAAACTTGTACATACAGACTTAGAGTCCTCACTTCTTTCCCCAATTGCTGTTCAATTGAGACAGCACAGGGACTTGGGCCCAGGGCAGGAGGAATGCCAGATGGCTAGAAGGAGTACCAACTAAGCTGACCACATGAATGCAACCACCCCTCCACTTCCTACAAAAAATGAAAAAGTAGTTATTCTTATCTCCCTTCTAATGCTTACCCCCTTGCAGTCCACATGTGCAGTCTACTGAGGTTTGATCCTATATGACCTTCCTGAGGTGATGATAATGAGCAACACTGCCATCTTGCCCTCACAGGGCAGGTGTAGAAAAAATCATTGCTAAACAACTCAAAGGAAGAAGGGAGTGAGCTGGCCCTGACAGAAAAAAAATCCATGCCTTGTCCAACCTTTATGCAAGCCTGTCTTATCCCTAGCTCATTAAAAACAACCCAGGGAGGCCACTATGAGAGCCAGTTGGGAACCCTGTACTCTCAACCTGTTTAATTCTGGTGGAAGTTCACTAAAATTTGTCTGGAAATATCTTGAGTGGTTCCTCTTGATTTCCTTTTTGGGGAACCCAAGCACCCCAATACTAGTAACACAAAGATTATTCCCTCTAGGAACTGTCATTTTCTTGTTACCAATGTGACAAAGCTAGGGGTCCAGACAGTAAGAGATGGGGAGCAATACAGAAATGCTATGTCAGGTGTATATCCCCAATAATCCTCTTGTTCCAAGAGGATTTGGAACGCATGTTCCAATTGCGTAACAAGGCCCAGCTGTTTGCAAGTCTAAGCAAACTTCACATGATGGCATTTCCACATGACTTTTAAGAAACAGTTTGTGCAAAAAATATATGTACAAGCTTTTTTTTTATAACATCAATGTGTGGTTGCCTCTTGCACCCCCCAACATTGGGGACCTGGCCTGCAGCACAGACATGTGCCCTGACTGGGAATTGAACTGCAACCCTTTGGTTCACAGGCCAGCACTCAATCCACTGAGCCACACAAGCCAGGGTGACAATACAAGCTTTCGTTTCTAATTAAAACTAAAGAAATTCCAACTTACATTCAGAGTTCTCTTTTGTTGTAGTTGTTGTTGATGTTGTTGGTATTTTTAAAGGATTACCAAGCTACTTCAAGCCTGAGCTAGTGCCAGAGGCTCCCATATGTACCAATCTTTCCCTTGACTCTTCCCATTCCCTAGCAAGCAAATGTACTTTCATCAACACCACCTCCATTGGTGGTGAGGCTACCACCATTGAGAAAAATTTCCACGACATGGCTCTTGGTCCCTTTTGAATGAAAAATGGAAGTCCCAAGCTTGGTATTTGTGACCACAGCTACTTGGCTTCTACTTACATTTTTCGGTCTATTTCCTTAATGTCCTTCACTCAGTGACACTTGGTAAAATTCTACCTCCTTGCTTTCACTCATAATTTCTGAAAATGTAACATCAGAATTTGCCTGCCATGGTGCCCGGCACATAGTAGGCATTACATGAATGTTCCAGAATATTATTCCTCTCATTCTGCCCATCTGGTGCATCCACCAATTTCTCATTCAATGACTACCTCCTGCATGAGGGACTGATATTACAGTCATGCACTGCATAATGACCTTTCGGTCAATAATGGAACGCATATATAACAATGGCCCCATAAGATTATAACGGAGCTGAAAAATTCCTATTGTCTAATGATGCCCTTGCCCTTCTGGAGTCTTAGCATAATGCATTTCTATTTTGTGTCCTTCTCAGTCTGTGGTTAGCAATACAATTGGCTACAAATGCCTGGAGGCACTCACCTGGGCCCCAGTGAGCTTCCCACAGACATCTCCCCTTTCTGAACCAGTGTTACAACTGGACCAACACTTGTGGTTCTTATGATTTCAAGATGTCCTTCAGCAATAAACATGAGGAAGCTTTGGAGGAAAATAGAGTTCCTTCTTTATAAGCTGTGGAGCTTGCAAAGCACACCAGGAGGCACAAAGTAAGGTATATGTGTGGAGGAAGAGAACACGCGGGCCAGGGGTCGTGCTTCTTTCCGGTTGAGGGTGGGGGCCTAGGGTTTTTCTGGGATGACCCTTTATTGGTGAATTTAAAACATAAGGGCTAAAAATAAAAAAAGTAGCCCCAAATGTCAGCTATAGAAATCGACCAGGATCTCTAAAATGAAGGAGCCTGGGGAAGGGTAGGGGGAGGCATTCTGGTTCTTTCTCTAGTTCTGTGGCTGACAACGTGTTTATCTGAGGTAGCTGGCTTTGAGGTGGGTGCCCCTTTGAAGTGGGTGCCTCCTGGACAATCAAAGCAGAAGTCAGGCACTTGCATTGAAAAGGCAAAGACAGAAGTCAGGGATTACACTGTAATTACTCACGTATTTGTAGTGATGCTGTTGTGAACAAATCTATTGTGCTTTCAATCCTATAAAAATATAGCACATACAATTACAGCAGTAGACTATACCATCTAGGTTATGTAAGTACACTCTGTGTTGTTCACGCAATGGTGAAATTGCCTAACCACGCATTTCTCAGAATGTGTCTTGTCGTTAAACGCATGACTGTACTAATAAAACCTGTATAGCTCCTCAGGTTAGAAAGTATTACCATATCCATTTTATCCTCATAAAAACCTCATAGGCTTGCTTTCTCTATCTTACTTAAGAGGAAACTCAGGTTCAGGGAGTGAAGTTCCTAATCACGCTCATACTGCTAGTAAATTACAGAGCTGAAAATTGATCATGAGTTTGTCTAAAAAGAAGAAGAAAAGACATACAGGCAATGTTCTCAAGAAAATTGGAGACAAAGATTTGACATTTAAGTTTGGTTTCTTTACTTGTCTTGTTGAAATGAACATGCTATATGTTTAAAAAATTTAACAAACTCCTGGAATATTTTTAATGAAGAACTAAAATAAGCCTTTATCTCTCTCCATCTGAGAAGACAACTGAAGTTCAGACTATAAGATTCAAAGAAGAGGTCACATCATATCACATGATTTGTTTTCTAACTTTCTTTCATGGTTTTTCATCTGCTCATTCTTCTCCCAGGTCACCAGCCAGTCTGTTTGTAGTGATTTTTTAAGTATTTTTTAATTGATTATGCTATTGCAGTTTTTTTTTCAATTTTCCCCCTCTTTCCCCTTTCCACCCTGCCCCCACAACCCTCCAGCATCCCCCCTTAGTTTATGTCCATCAGTTGTGCATATAAGTTCTTTTAGTCCTCTGTTTCCTATACCATTTTCATCTATCCCTATTTTATGTCTATTAATTGTGCTTCTTCTTCCCTGTACCTTTTCCTCCGTATTCCTCCCTTCCCCCTCCCCATGGAAATCCCTCCGTGTGATGTCCATTTCTCTGATTCTGTTCCTGTTCTGGTTGTTTGGTTAGTTTCTGTTTTTGTTGTTTTTATTTTCTTTTAGGTTCATTCGTTGATAGTTGTGAGTTTGTTGTCCTTTTACGGTTCATATTTTTTATCTTCTTTTTCTTAGAGAAGTCCCTTTAATGTTTCACATAATAATGGCTTGGTGATGATGAACTCCTTTAACTTGATCTTATCTGGGAAGCACTTTATCTGCCCTTCCATTTTATTTTTATTTTATTTTTTAAAAGATTTTATTTATTTATTTTTAGAGAGAGGGGAAGGGATGGAGAAAGAGAGGGAGTGAAACATCAATGCGTGGTTGCTTCTCACAAAGCCCCCACTAGGGACCTGGCCCACAACCCAGGCATGTTCCCTGACAGGGAATCGAACCAGCGACACTTTGGTTTGCAGCCCATGCTCAATCCACTGAGCTACACCAGCCAGGGCTGCCCTTCTATTTTAAATGATAGTTTTGCTGGATAGAGTGATCTTGGATGTAGGTCCTTGCCTTTCATGACTTCAAACAATTCTTTCCAGCCCCTTCTTGTCTGCAAGGTTTCTTTTGAGGAATCAGCTGATAGCCTTATGGGAACTCCTTTGTAGGTAACCATCTCCTTTTCTCTGGTTTGTAGTGTTGGAGAAGCATGTTTGCTGCTGATGTTATCAAATCAGAACATTTAAAAATTTTAGGAAAAGAAGCTTTTTCAATACATTTCCCAGTCTCTCCTCAAGAAAGCAAAACATTGTGTGTGAGCAAAGAGTCAGGTTTGCTTTGGCAACACTGGTGTACTGCATGCATGGCCTCTCTAGAGATCAGGATACTTGCCCTGTTGGATTATCATCTCCCTTCTGCTTCCACAGCAGACAAATCTGGAAAGGGAAAATGAACAGACCAATGAGATGAAAACTACTCCACTAAAAAATATCAATGAAATGAAGTTACGACTTCTTGCAAAATGATGACAATCTCTAAATCCAGGAGAACAGAAAACAGGTAAACCATCAATATGTGAGACAGACTTCTGAGAAATAATTGACCACTTCATAGTACAGAAGTGTCAGACAATCAGGAAAATTCACTGATTTCCTAAAAGTTCCAGAGGGAGCTGATGATAAAAATATGACATGGTTCTTTCTGAAATTCTGGAAAGTGTTTGCTGAAGATGGCATTTTTAAGCAGGGGAAGGATTTAGTAGAGAAGCTAGAGAAAGGAACTCAGCCCAAGGCTGCTTGCCATGATTATGTTTTTCATCACCAGAAACTTTCATGGTGGAAGAATTTAATAAGTCAAAACATATTTTTTCTAGTCAAGAAATTCAGGATATTTTGTGAGGGAGTTGGAAGTAAAAAACTCCAGAATTTCAACAGAGTTGCATTTTGGCCTAATAAGTAAGTGTCATAAAAGTGGTTTGGAATGTGAACATATCTATAAAAACCAACTAATATTTTGAGGTCTTTATTTAGATGGACTTCAGTTGTCTATTTGCTTACTTTTGAAGTATTAGTTTTCCTTATTTACAAAACAGGAAGCTAATATTTGTTCTGATTTTCTATTCATAATCACCTCTTATAGTTAAGGGAACTATTAATAATACATCCATTTTACAGTTGAGGAAATTGAAACTCAGAAAGAGCAATTTATTTGCCCAAGACTCACAGTTCTTTTACTCAACAACATTTTGGAGCCACTGATATATACACAAAACTATGATATGAAGACATGAAGATGAATGACTTCAAAATGAGTACATGCAATGCTTCAAACGTTTGTCGTCAAGGGGATCATCTTCTCCTGGGAAGGATACGCAAGGAGCAAAATAATTGCAATACAATAAATGCTATAATGGGGATATAAAACACAGGCAGGAAACAGAAGTGAGGGCACTTAGCTCTGTATTCATTTAGGGGGAAGTAGGGGATACTGTAAAACAGATTTCACAGAAGAAATGAAACCTGAGTTAAATTCTACAGAATAAAAAGACAATTGTCAGTAAAACATAATAGAAAAGGGCATCATAGATGGAATAGCCCCAGAGATATGTGCTTCTTAAATTTTAATGTGCATATAAATCAAGTGTGGAGTTTATCAAAAAGCTGACTGTGAGTGTGTTTAGTGTGGGGCTTGAGACTAGATTTCTAACAAGGTCCCAGGTGATGCCAATGCTGTGTGTTTTGGGAAGCCACCTGGAATAGAGAGGCAGTAAAGCAAAGATGTAGACTTGAGAAGTTCTCAGCAAGTTTCAGCCTCAGGGCCATCAGTGGTAGACTTCTGCATAAGGACAGAGCCCAGGGAAGACTTAAATTTAAGGTTTGAGAGCAGGGAGAAGATATTAAGAAGCACTAGATAGATAAGGGTAAACCAAAAAGGAATGGTATTATTTATTTATGTATTTATTTATTTTTTGTTGTTGTTCAAGTACAGTTGTCTCCATTTTCACCCCACCACTCTCCCCCACCCACCCGTTCCTGCCTCCTACTCTCAATCCTATCCCCTTTGGCTTTGTCCATGGGTCCTTTATACATGTTCCCTGATGACCCTTCCCCTTCTTTCCCAGTTATCCCCCTCTTGTGCGGTGTTGGTGGTATAGTGGTGAGCATAGCTGCCTTCCAGTTATCCCCCTCTCCCCTCCCCTCTGGTGACTTTCAGTTTGTTCTTTATTTCAATGTCTCTGGTTGTATTTTGCTTGTTTGTTTGTTTTTTGATTAGGTTCCACTTATAGGTGAGATCATATGGTATTTGTTTTTCCCTGCCTGGATTATTTCACTTAGCATAATGCTCTCCAGTTTCATCCATGCTGTTGCAAAGGGTAGGTATTCCTTCTTTCTTTCTGCTGCATAATATTCCATTGTGTAAATATACCATAGTTTTTTTTTTATCTACTCATTTACTGGTGGGCACTTAGACTGCTTCCACCATTTGGCTATTGTAAATTGTGCTGCTGTGAACATTGGGGTGCATAGGTTCTTTCAAATTGGTGTTTCGGGGTTCTTATGCTATCCTAGCATGGAATTGCTGGGTCAAAAGAATTTGAAAAGCTAAAGGCAGAGAGTTTTAAAAGGAAGTACTTAATTGTCTTAGGTGTTCTATAACGTTCAGTCAAGTAGGTATATTAAAAATGCTCATTGGATTTAACATATCAGTATTTACCACTTGTATCACAGTTACAGTGGAGTGCTTTTGGCCTGCACTGTCCAATACAATAGGGACTAGATAGATACATATGGCTACTGAGCCCTTAAAATGTGGTGAGTGTGAATTGAGTCACTTGCAAACAAGTGTAAACACACATTGGGTTTTACTGACTTAGTATAAGAAAAGAAAAGAATATAAAATGTGTCTGTAATTATTTTTATATTGATTACATAAGTGCAATCTGCAGGTAGTTTTCTTTTTCTAGCATTTTCAGGTTTCAGTATCAGATTTTTGTTAGCTTCACAAACAAATTTGTTAATAATAGTTGCTCTCATTTTATATCGTTACCATATGTGGGGAAAATATAAAATGTTTTTACACATTTAATCTGTACAATAACTTTGGGGTTGTGTGTGTGCTTATGTATATGCAGAGAGAGACAGAGAAGGGAAGGGAAGGGAAAGAGCTTTAATTCCTATTTAAGCATGAGGAAAATAAGGCTGAGAGCAGTGAATTGACTTGTTCAAATAAACATAATTTTAGTAGCTGGCAGAACTAGGAATTGAATCCAGGTATGCTTGTTTCAAGAGTCAGGGGATTTAAATCATTTTGATATATAAATTATTCAAATTTTTAAAAATGTGTGTATTCATATGCTCTGAAACAGTGTAATGGCATAGAAACTGTGTTTATTGAATATCTGAAACAAATTGTCTGTAAAACAATTGGGATCTGTTGCTTTTATTGTAGTTCCCTGACACCCTTTTCCATTTCATCCATGTTTATTGTATATTTTCTTCTTTTTGAGCCAGTGTTAATAATTTTGTTTTAAAAAGAATGATCCATTTATTTTAGAACTTCATAATGTTAACATTGCATATGAGTAGTGTTTTTTAATGTGTTATGGTGGTTATAGCATGCCTCCTGATCATTTTATTGCTTACAACTTTTCCCCAATAATCAAAAACAATCGTGACACTGAAAAGCCCAGGACCACGTGGTTACACTGGTGAATTCTACCAAATGCTGAATGGGTTAAATTTTCCAGAGATCTGTCTATTTTATTGAAATTTTGAGATAAACATTTCTTGGATTCATGAATACTGTTGCCCTTTTCTGTTATCCAACTTACTACCCTCTGCCTTTATGGTTATTGGCTCCTTCCTTCTTCCTTTGATTTTGTTTGGTCTTGTTTTGCAATTGCTTTTATTAAACACTAAAAATTAAATGTACAGGATTTAGTAATTCAGAGCCTGCTTTGTTCAGTTCGAGGACTTAATATTAAATGAAAAGTATAGATCAGAGAAGAAAAGTATTGACTAGAAGGAGGGAAATAGCATTTAGGTTAGTTATTTAGTAGAAATAGAAGGACTTATATTAGTAAATTGAAGATGCACTATTTAGTCAGCAAGAGAGGTCCTTCAGGGGAAAGAGAAAAACGTACAAAGTAAAAGACAGAGCTGAGGACTGGTTTAAGTTTTTCTAATGACAAGAATGTTGATGGTCAAGAGCAAAATAAAAATCCAAATAGATGAAGTTCAAGGTCTTGATCAAAGCTTTTCTTCTCATAATCCATTTTCAGTTGCTTAGCAACTGATTTTAATGTCATCGTATAAATGGCATTAAAATAAGAAAACTACAAATAAATAAAATACACAATATTCAGGGCTTGAGTGACAAATTTAACTAGTTCTTCCTTGAGGGTAGTTTGGGAAAGAAGTTTTGATGAGAAACATGATGCAAAAAAATGGTATCATAAGAGGGGTCTTAGGTGGAACAGCAAATCTACACTTACATCTTTCAATTAATCTTTATACAAGAGTTTTTCAGAAGGCTGGTACTATTCAGCAGAAGTGCATGTACCTAAATCAAGTGGGAGAAAAAACAAAAAGAAAAAACTTAAAAAAAAATACCCTGAAGTGTGGCACAGCATAGATAAAGTGGTGCTATATGAGTCTAAAACAAAATTGATTGAAGTTGTACCCCACGGTATTTACAGCAACATTGCCATTGTAGGTACAAATTCCTATATGTAGCACTTGCCAAGTGATCACATATGCATTCATTACAACTGTACCACGTGACAAGAAATGAATACAAGAGCTTTTCCTCTCTTTGTTAGTCATTCATTCTAACTAGGAAAGAGTTCCACGTCTATACATAATACTTATTATCAGTTTGGATGAGAAGACCTAGTTTAATCCATCAAGAGTAAATATTAATTATAAATATATATACACCCAACATTGGACCAACTAAACATTTAAAGAATATGTTAAGGTATTTGTAGGGAGAAATAGACTGTAATACAGTAATAGTGAGGGGACTATGCTACCCCACTTTAAATGATGGACAGGTCATTTGGACAGAAAATCAACAAAGAAACATTTGATGTGAACCATATTTTAGACCAGTGATTTTCAACTGGCATGCTGCAAAAACACAGTGGTGCGCCACAAGAATTTTTAAAATATGTAATACCTGACTATTTAGTCAGGGACACTGACCTGTTTTCCCTTAGATTAAAATAAAAATTGACAAAAGCCAACACAACAATTGCCATCCTATGTGAATAAATCAAAGTTATACCTATTTTTGTCAGATCAGCAAAAAAAAAGTTTTCTTGGTGAAACAGAATCAAGAGTCCAGAAGTATACTCAGACATGATCAACTAATAATTTACAAGGGCACTCAAGATACTTAGTTGGGGAAAAGGATAGTGTCTGCAATAAATAGTATTGGAAATACTAGAAACCAACATGCAGAACAATGAAAATGAACTCCCATCTTACACTTCTCATAAAAATTAACTTGGAAAAAATGCAAAAACATTAACTTGAAGTGGATTAAATGGATTAAAGACTTAAAAATAAATCTTTTAGAAGAAGTCATAGGAAAAAGTTCCTTGAATTTGGTTTTGGCAATGATTTTATACATATGTCACCTAGATCACAAGTACCAAAAGCAAAAATAAACAAATGGTATGACATCAAACTAAAAAGCTTCTGCACAGTAGAAGAGACAATCAACAAAATATTGTAAAAAGGCAATCTAGGGAATGGGAGAAGATATTTTCAAATTATGTATCTGATAAAGCATTAACATCCAAAAGTATAATAAAGATACAACTCAATAGCAAAACAAACCAACAAAAAACCTGAAAAAAATGGAAGAGAACTGAATAGACATTTTTCCTCCTAAAGAACACATACAAAATTGTCAGCAGGTGCATGAAAAGGTCTCAACATCAGTAATCATCAGTGCAATTAAATTCAAAACCACAATGTAATATTAACCTCACACCTGCTTGGCCATCATCAAAAAGACAAGATGTAAGTGTTGGTGAAGGTGTGTCTGCACCCTCATGAACTATAGTGAGGACATAAATTGGTACAGTCACTATAGAAAACAGTATGAAGTTTTCTCAAAAAATTAAAAGTGGAACTACCACATGATCCAGAAATCCTATTTCTGGGTATTTATGCAAAGGAAATGAAAATACAGTCTCAAAAAATGTTGATGCCCCATGTTTACTGCAGCATTATTCTAAATTGCCAAGATATGGAAACAACCTAAATGTACAAGAGCAAATGAATGGATATTGTGTATATATTTATGTATGTGTATGCACACACAAAATGTGATATTATTCAGCCATGTGAAAGAAGGAAATGCTGCCATTTCTGACAACTTAAGTGACTCTTTTTTAAAAATATATTTTATTGGTTATGCTATTAAAGTTGTCCCATTTTCTCCCCTTTATTCCTCTCTGCCCTGTGCACCCCCTCCCACTGGCATTCACCCTCTTTAGTTCATGTCCATGGACCTGACATGTCCATGTCAGGTCATACATATAAGTTCTTTGGCTTCTACATTTCTTATACTATTCTTAACCTCCTCCTGTCTATCTTCTACCTACCATTTATGCTACTTGTTCTCTGTCAACTTAAGTGACTCTTGAGAGCAGTAAATTAAGAGAAATAAGTCAGACAGAAGAAGGCATACTGTATGATATCACTTACATGTGGAATCTATGAAAGCTGAACTAGGAGAAACAGAGAGTAGAGGGGTGGTTGCCAGGGTCTGGAGAGTAGGGGAATGAGAAGATAGTGCTCAAAGGGTACAAATGTCCAGTTATAAGATTAACGAGTTATGGCGATCTAATATGCAGCATAGTGACTATAGCTGATCATACTGTATTATATCCTTGAAAGTTGCTAAGACCGTAGTTCTTAAATGTTCTCACCACAAAAAAGAAATAGCAATTATGTGAAGCATTAGCTAATGCTATGGTAGTAATCATTTTGCAATATATTAGTGTCTCAAGTTGACACATCATACACTTGAACTTTCATGATATAATATGTCAATTATATCTCAATAAAGGTACTGCTAAGTATATAAATAAATTAAAAGGAATATGTGAATTCTAAGATAGGAATGCTGTAATATGATAGTCCATGCTGGAGAAAGTGCTAGATCTTTGGATTTTATTTGTACTCCTAAATTTCGTCAGGCTGGAGTAATATTTAGTTTTTCATCCAACTGCATGTATATTGTGGTAATGTAGAAGGTAGAGCTCAAAGAAAGAGTGGTGAGGACAAAGTAATATTGTTGTTGGAAGGGGGAAAGAAGTCTCCTTCCTTTCTCCCCAAGTTTATTCCATTAATAAATAAGACCAATGCCTGTTGTAAGGTATTGTGGTCCTACTGCATCACTTAATCTCTAGGAAAACAGTCTATTACATTCTTAAATTTAAAAAGAGAATATTTTGTTAGACTAAAGCCTCCTGATTGACAGAGTAACCTTCAAAATATCCTTTATGCAGTTGGAGCGGTGAAAAGGTCTTACCTCCCTTGATCAGAAAGAACGTATAAAGGAGTGTTAGGAAATTGGGGTGTGTGTGTGTGTCTGTGTGTGATGTTTAATTCTAATTGTGCATATATTTAGATACCACTTTGTCAATTTCATTGTGTCAGTATTTACCAAGTAAAATCTCAGGAGGAAAGAAACAAGATTGAAAGAACTTATTCTTCTCACAGGGCAGGTATCTATCTGTTCCTGTTTTTTAATCCAGTTTTGTAGTGTGTCAGATAAACTCAGTGACAAAGGGGTATAATTTGAGAATAATTTGGCACAACTCATGGCTCATATGGCACACTCCATTGATTCTTCCCTGTACTTACATAATCACACTTTTATGCTGATTGAGTCTCCATGTTTAATACTCAGGGTGTACACTTTGATACCTTTTCTGCATATTTTATTAACAAAAGCTATACCATGCTGATCCAATTTCATATTTCACAGATTTAGCTGCAGAGTTGATAATGAAGCTACACAACATATTAGCTTAGCTGAATGCATAAACAAGCATTTAATTAATAATCACGTTGCACATTTTAATGAAAACTGTGCAGTGACTGTGGTAATAAAAAGGTACATATCAAACAAATTTATGTTTTTAATTTAGTCTAAAGAATGAGTTAGTGCTATTTAGGCTGGTATTTTTAATGAAGACAGATATTTGTGAACTTAAAAGGAAATAAATACCAGAATTTTTCTTTTGTAATTTTTTTTTATTTTCCCTTCTCCCCCTGCCCCCACAAAAGGTCTCCAGAAATTGAGTTATCTACTTTCAACACAGGAACTCTCTTGACCAGATGGGCAGCATAACCATCCCCGAACCTATCCAACCATGAATTTGTCAAACAGCAGCTGGGAACCTTCTAGAAGAATATGACTAACAGAGACTCAGGGATGTAGACTCCATGGTTTGCACTGCTGCATACTTGACCGTGGCTGGTTGGCTTCTGACCAAGAGGGTTGGTTGTATGGTTCAGAAATAATTTCTTCACTACACATGTTGATGCAACTGGTTTTCAAAGTATTACCTCAAAACTCCCAGGGTGTTTGGCTTAAAGTTTTAAATCTTGGCATATAATTTAAGAAGCCACTATTAAATGTTGCTATGTGCCAAAAGTTATTTAGATATTGGAGGTGGGTTTGGGAGGCTGGTACCTGTCTTCCAGGTCCGTATAATTCAGTAATTTATTTGGGGAGATAGATGGACCCTTGCATAGCTAATAGAATAGAGAAGTTCTATAATATAACCCAGGGTTATAGAAAGCAAGAAAAGAGAATGTGACAGGGTTTGAAAGAAAAGTTAAACTTTCAGTCGGCCTTGACTGATAGAAAGGACATTCACATAGAGCGTTGGCAATGACAAGAATTCCGGGCAGAGCAGTATTCTTCACATATCTTGAACTCCAGAGTCTTTTTCCATTGAAACTAGAAAAAAGATTTTTGTCAAGGTTAAATGTTTTCATTTTGAGATACTTTAATCATTTTTTTCACTTTTCAGAAAAGTAAGCTGACTGCTGCTAGAAATCAGTGTCTTGACATAGCACTGTTTTCAGGATGGTGGTTGAAGGGCATTGTTGCTTGTATTGTGTGCTAGGATAACTCCAGCTCATAATGGAAGCTGGGCCTCAGCCATTTGTGCAAGAACAGAATAAATCAGGCAGATGTTTTACTGGCTTATACTCTTTTGAATCTGCTCCATGCAGAAGGGAGACGTTGTTTGCCTCAAATTATTTAAGTACAGCGTTCATCACTTCTGTAATTCACTTACCACACCAGATATGCAATTACTTTAACTGCGAGTCACTTACATCTTAGTCAGTTCTACTGTCTAAAAATATGTTGGCTTTCATTTGAAGAACTAAGATTGAAACTGTCACTTGGGGCCCTTCCCGAACTTTGCTAAACGTACACTTCAAGTAGAGCAATAGTTGAATTAATTTTCCTCTTGAGTTTTAAGAAAAATGATTGCTCATGCCATGTTTTTACTTATAGTGATTATTTTTACATATTATACTTTACAGCACATATTATACTGTGTTGGCTTTTCTATTACTCAGGGCACTGAGACTCAGAAAACAATACAGCTCTTCAGTGAGTTATGTTTTTTTTTAAATGAAATGTGGCCCTGAGAGATTGTATCCACCATTCATGAGTGAATAGAAAACTTCTAGACAACAGTTAGTTTATTTACGTTGGAGTTAGGCAGGGTGACCCTTCTATGTTTAATTCAGGTGATGGATGCTCAGAGTAGGTTAAAAAATAGATATGGTGAGAAGGAAGTTGGACAGTTCATATGTCAAATATTAAGGCAGAACCTTGATGTTCAGTGGGAACATGGGATAATTTTTATGACTCAGGGATGAAGGGCCTGTAATTCTCTGCTATGCTTGGTTATTTTCCAGGGTAAATGACCTGTGGCAAGTGCCCACATTCTTGCTCATCGCACCAGCTCTCCCTTATTTCTTCGCAACTGAATGTGGGTATATTCTTCACCTTAGTTGGCTAGACCCAGTGCTAACTTGGAGAAGTGTAACAATGCAAAGACAGGATGCCTACCTTTCAGTGCCTTTTTATGTTCTTTCAGTTCAAAGACTACCATATTTTGCTGCGCATAATGCACACGTTTTAGCCCAAATTTTTGAGGGAAAAATAAGGATGCACATTATACGTGGGTAGTACCTGAAATACCTTGTATATGTTTTTGTGCTTTATAATTATTGGTTACATAAAACTTCTTGTACCATAACAAATTCAAAAATAAATGCTAAAGTTCCTTTATAATATCAAAAAACAAGTACCTAAATATAAATAAATAAATAATTGATTTAAAAACATTAAAACAAAAGTTTTTTTTTCCTGGAAGTTTGGGCCAAAATCACTCATGAGCATTGTACACGGCAAAATGCAGTGCGTTCTTTCCTGCCTCAAAGGATATTCACATGCTATTACCATTGTCTGTAACTCTCTCTCTTCATCTTTTGCCAGTTCACTTTTTAGCACCCTTCAGATCTTGCTTCTAAAAGTTACCGTCCTCAGGGAAACCTCAGAAAAGTGACATCCAGAAGAGGTCACACCAACTTTCTATAATCCAGAGCACCCTAGTCTTCTCCTTTGTGGCAGTGACTTAAAATGATAATAAATAATTTGCTTTGTAATTATTTGTAAATCGCCCCAATGGGTATTTCTTGAATGCAGGGACTGTGCTAGTCTCTGAACTTGCTACACCCGAGCTCCCAGCACAGTGGTTTGTGCATGGAGACTCCTCAATAGTGATTTGTTTAATGACTAGCACAGATTGAAATTTTAAAACACATATACACAGAAGATCAGATATATGTCTCTTTGTCGCAAAAGTTTTATCCCATACTTTATTTTTATTTTTTGATACTGGCAAAGGATTATGCACTCTAAAGCAAGAGATGCAGTTAGTTTCCTGGAAAATGTATATAGTCTTCATGGCTGTTAGGCTTGGATTTGAATCCTGTCTCTTTTACTTGAGTTGAGTGATAGTGAGAAATACACTTTATATTCCTTTACTTCCTTTTTTGTCATTTGTAAAATCAGAATTGGTATCATAGCTGCACAGTCCTTACATCCACAAGGTCAGTAAATCCTATTTTGTTGTGTTACAATGAGGACATAGTAGGATCTCAGGGAATGCTAATGACTTGCTTCCCAATCTCTTCCTTTCATTCCAAAGCACTTTTTGGTGTGAGACAAGTTAGATGAAGTTTAATATTTTATCTTGGTCTTTTAAAGAACAAAGAAAACATCTAAAGGCATCACTTTTCAAATTATAATGAATATTTATATTTCCCAAATGGTGGCATGTTTACCATGAAGACTTGGACTAACTAATTTCTTTTGAGAATTATAAAATACTACATGAAACCATCTCATCAAGGACTGACAAAGGGAAGTGCCCTGACTGGTGTGGCTCTGTTGATTGAGCATTGTACTGCAGAGCGAAAAGTCGCTGGTTAGATTCCTGGTCAGGGCATATGCTGACTAACTCTCTTTCTCCCTCCCATCCCATCTCTCTAAAAAATAAATTAATAAAATATTTTTTAAAAACTGACAAGGGGAAGCAAATATTTTTGAAGTCAATGGCACATACTATTTACAGCCTTTGTGGAATAAAGGAAATAATTTTTAGGTTTCTGATCAAATAAGATTTGTAAATAACCTTTGGAAAAGAATACTGTGACTACGGCCAGTTATTAATATGGTAACCAACTATCAAGCACTTACCATGTGGCAGTTATTAAACATGTAATGTTGAGTAAAACTATATTTCCTCAATTAACTATGGTGTTAAACAGAGCATGTTAATCACAACAATAGAAGTGCAAAGAAACAAATTGGGTACCACAGTAGGGACTTGGAAAATGAATCTAATTGTGTCATCTGTTGTAAATAAACTTTGCAGAGATGGAGCAGCATGCATGGAGCCAAGAGCTAAGATAGCAACAGGTCATTCCTGAGTTAGTGCATAAATTTACAATATTAGTCAGGATTCTCTAGAAAAACTGAGCCAATAGCATATATACAGGAGTAGGCAAAAGTAGGTTTACAGTTGCATTCCTTTGTGGCACTCTTTTGAGTTAATAAGGCTATTATAATAATCATACCTGCATGTCTTTTTCCATATGAACAACTGTAAACCTACTTTTGCCTACTCCTGAGTATGTGTGTGTGTACATAGTGTTGCTAAGCAGTCCAGCTGTAGAATTGTGATTCAACAGCATGAATCCTTCCACTTTTCCGACATGAAAGATAAATTCCTCAGGCAAAAATAAGTTATTAATCATGACATGCAAAGTTAATTTACTTTATTTTAGTCATTCAATAGATTACCACCACCAATTGACTATACCAGTAATGCCAGTACTGACAACAAAAATGCCAGGTATGGTGCACAAAGCTATTAAAATTTTGTGAAAGATGGAGGCGGGGGTGGGGTGGAGAGAGGAGAAATACATTGAACCATAGGTACACAGTCTGCTGCCACCAAGTCTGTTTTTCATAGATGCTGTTGCAATAAATCTTTGGCACACATTTTCCCCTACAATTTAGAGAATTATTCTAGTAGTACTCATTACCTATTAGAACCACTGTTTCAATACAATTTGCAGTCTCTGTGGCAAATTGGCAATTTTTTAAATTGAATAATTGTAGCTATCTCAGCATCTGATAAGATAAAGGAGTAGCTCTGGTTGGTGTAGCTCATTGGATTGAGAGCATCAGCCTGAGAACCAAAGGATGGCCAGTTTGATTTCCAGTCAGGGCACATGCCTTTGTTGTGGTCCCCAGTAGAGGGCACTCGAGAGGCAACCACACATGGATGTTTCTCCTCTTTCTCCCTCCCTTCGCCTCTCTAAAAATAAATAAATAAAATCTTTTTTAAAAAGATAAAGGAGTTACCCATATCCCACTACCATAACTAATTACAACATTTTGTTTTTGCATATCCACTTTTCATCTTTGTTGACATATATCTATATTTTAATTGTTACAGTACATTCACCACTTTGAATCTTGTCTCTGTATTAGTTCACTAGGTGTACCATGACAAAATACCACAGAGTGGGTGGCTTAAACAGCAGATATATTTTCTAACAGTTCTGGAGGCTAGAAGTCCAAGATCAAACTATTGGCAGGATTGGTTCCTTTCGAGACCCATTCCAGGGCTGTCTCCAAGGCTTGTAGAAGATCATCTTTTTCCTGTCTTCACATTGTCTTCTCTCTGTATGTGTCTGTCTCTAAATTTCCTCTGCTTATAAGGACATTAGTCATATTGGATTAGGGCTGAACCCCATTTTACATTAATCACCTCTTTAAAGACCCTATTTCCAAATGCAGTTGCATTCTAAGGTACTGGGGGATAGGGCTTCAATGTATAAATTTGGGGTGGGGGAAATACAGTTCAACCCATGAAGTCTCTCTCTCTCTCTTCTTTTTGCTCAGTTTTTTCTTCTGTCTTTTGCTTTAATATGTGAAATCCTTTTCTCTTTTGTTGCCACCTCTGTAGGAAGTGTGTTTTGATGAGAGCAGAGTGTTCCATTAGTTGATGCACCAGAATGTGCTTAACTAGTTCTCCAATGTTGGGCATTTTAGGCTGTTTCCCGTGTTGCTGCTGTTATAGATATTGCGTCATTAAGTATCTTTGTGCACATGGCTTTTTGCTTCTCCTCAATTATATCCTTAGGATGAATCCTCAAGAGTGGGATTACTGGGTCATCTTTATGGCTCTTGATACATATTACCATATTGCTTTTTAAATGGGTTATGGCAATTTACACAGTAACCAGCAATATTTGAATATACAGCTTTGCTACAATACTGGCATTTGGTGTTATGATTTAAATTTGTTAATTTAATAGGTGTGGAATGTTATAGCATCTTAGGTTTTAATTTGTATTCCTTAAATTACTACTAAGGCTGTTCATTGTTGTTTTTCTTTTTTTTTCCATTTCAGTTTTTTAAAATCATTTTTATTATTATTCTATTACAGTTGTCCCAATTCTCCCCCTTTGCCCTCCTCCACTCGTCCCAAATCCCCACTCCCACAGTCAATTCCCACACTGTTGTTCATGTCTGTGGGTCATTCATACATGTTCTTTGACTAGTTCCTTCCCTTCTTTCCACCATTATCCCTCTCCACTCTGGTCACTGTCAGTCTATTCCTTGTTTCCATGCCTCTGGTTCAATTTTGTTCATCTGTCTGTTTTGTTCATTAGGTTCCACTTATAGGTGAGATTATACATCATTTGTCTTTCACCAATTGGCTTATTTTATTTAGCATGATATCCTCGAATTCTATCCACGCTGTTGCGAAAGGTAGGAGCTCCTTTCTTTCTGCTTTGTA
>PVKM010010474.1:0-34837 GCA_004027735.1 Carollia perspicillata
TGGGATAGCAGCTTGTAGTATTATTGTTAGTATTAATATATCTGCGGGAAAACATCTGAACATACAGACTGTGTGGAATAAATAAAACTATAAACTGCTTCACAGCAGTTCAGGTCTAGTTTTCTGACAAATATATTTCCACTAAACCTAGTTTTAAAAAAGCTTTTCCAAGTTTTGGGGGGTTCAACTTTGCCTAGCGGAGACTGCAAACGGCTCAGTCATCGTACCGTGCTATAGCGTCTCCTTGGGGTGGCAATCAGTTCAACGTCAACTTTCAGGGACAGGGCTAGGAAGGCGAAATCAAGCAAAAGTGGCTCCTGAGCTTCAGAGACAATAGCTGTCACTAAGTGCTTTAGTTACAAAATCATAAAACTTTTAGAAGTTCGGAGGGAACCTCTGGAGTCATTCCGCAGTTGAGGAAATTACAGCCTGCAGAGGCGCAGTAATTCGTCTGAGGTCGGTCAGGCCCACAGAGCCACCGACATTGAGTTATATGTAAAGGAAATTTCCTCATTTAACAAGTCTGCTGTTTCGCTGTAGGCTTTCCCAGAATGGTCATGTTTCTGAGTGATGGTGAACAGTGGATTAGAAACATGGAGGACGTAGAGGGGCTCTAAAGACTGATTTACTGAGAAGTGGAAACTGAAAACAGGGTGAGAACTTCAGACCACGACACACCCTGAGGGCTAGACAGCGCGACGAATGGATTCACGCTGGGGCGACGCTCTCTGTCGGCTGTTCAGATGCTCCGAATCCAAGCAGATGCCGTGCTTTTCCCTGGACACAAAGGGAGGGCCTGTGTGGCACTACCTGTGTCCAACCCATTCACCTTGTGCGGCTTTGGTTTCCTTGAAAACAACGCCACTTGACTTGGGGTGGCGAACACACAATACAATATTCCAAGTGATGTAGAATTGTTTACCTGGAACCTACATAATCTTATTAACCAATACCACCCCAATAAATTCAGTTAAAAAATAAATTTAGAAAGACACAAAAACATCCACAAATATCAAAGTAAAAAAAGAGAATTGCCTCCATTTCTCAATGATATTTCAGTTCGGTGAGGTTTCTCTGGGAAGAGATACGAAATGGGAACATTAGTGTTGTTGGTTGATAGTTATTTGCAGGGAGAAAAATATGTGCAAAGCAAAATACAGATGAGATTACTTTTTAAAGTAGCATACTAAGATACTAAGAGAAAATTAAAATTGTATTTACAAAAGCAAGGATGTATGAAATATACTCTTTGAAGATCATCAGTCCAGTTTTTATAGCTTGGCCTCTGTTAAAATGCAAACGTTCCAGAGAAAGCTGACTCCTTTCTTTACCAGGCTTTTTAGTTTAATGAGAAAGGATTTCAGCTCTTTTCTCAAGGGCAGCTTTGGATGGGGAGACACCTTGAGGATGTGTGCGTTCAGAGGGGTAGAAACAGATTGCTTGAAGCAGAGAAGGAAAGGCAGGACCTGAGAGAGTTCGGGCACTGAGAACAAATCTCTGGCTTGTAATCTGGCCCACGTGAAAATAGCACCTTCCAGAACTGAGCTCCGTTGTCAGATCGTAGGACTTTTTATGTTCTTAGTTGATGTTTAAACCTTCTTAATTTGCTTAGACTATTGATCTGCAATCTGATTGGTGCTCCTCATTTTCATCTTAAAATAAAGAATCTTGGATCAGCTTGAACAAAGATAAAATATTTTCTCAATCTTCATCCCCACTTGGGATAAATGACCAGAGCAAATGCTATTTACTTTATTCTTCATTTTTTAGAAAGAAAGAGTAAGTGCAGGATATTTATGAGGAGTTTATGAATACAAAAGTTGACCAATGGTTTAAAAAATGGCACTAATTATATAATTTTCTTTTTGTTTTAGTAATGTTAAATAATTAACAAAAGATCACTGTGGTTACAATAGCTGGCTCTTGGAAATTAAATTTAAGATTATAGTTAAATAACTTAATTTAAACCTTGCAATAAGTTACACCACATATGCAGATATTATATAGTTTGTGGGCCAGAGTAAAGTACACTTAAGACATACTATGTAATAATGACTTAGATTAAGAATTGGCAAACTATAGACAGAATCTGGCCCACTGCCTATTTTTATAAATGAAGTTTTATTAGAACACAGCCACACCATTTGTTTAAACATTATCTATGGCTACTTTTGAGCTACAACAGAGGAGTTGAGAAGTTGCCATACAGAGAGATTCTATGGCCTGAAAATCCTTAAATATTCTCTGTCTGGCCCTTTAAGAAAAATTTGGCTTATCTCACATTAGTTATTCTCAAAACACTCCTCTCTGAGAAGTTATGTTGCTTTAAATCTCTGAAGACATCAGACTACCATTTACACAGTGATAATTGAACAACTTAGGGATATCTTGAAAACTTGGTATATTTCTCTAAATGTACATTTTCTATCAAAAAGTATGCTAAGTGTTTCATGGTTTGTAGTTCCCAGGGCTTTGAATTGTTTAGGACATCATTACAAAGAACTATTTTTGAGAGTTCCATATATGAGACTAGTGAGAAGAAAGTGGTCGAGGTGCTTTTGATTGCATTCTGCAACTTTCTACCCTAAATGACTTATGGGGGATTTCCATCGGTGATTGGCATACCCAGGCTTTCATACGTCCACATCTCAAATCCCAGCCCTGTTGTCCTGACCCCCTGCCTATCCATACCGCTGCTCCCCACCACTAAGTGGACCACTGAGTGTACAACTGTGTCCTCCTGCACTGTATGCAGTAGCCCAAGCCTGCTCTTGGTGACTTACATCCTTCACAGCCTTAACAGCTGCCACCGCCATTGTCCGCCACACGTTCCTGGAGGACAGGGACCACATTGATGTCACCTACCTCCACTCTAGCCTTTGGCACCACTGACTATGCAGAGCTGATACTTTCATCTAAAAATACAGTTTTAGAATTTTCCTCCTTTGCCCATGCTCAAGAGTTGAAATATGTATTAAAGTGAGGGTGACCTTTTCATTTATCATCCAAACTGGAATACTTCTGAGACTAAAGAGAGGCTCGTAGTCGTTTTACTAGCACACAGACCAGCAGTGTGTCCAGGCAAACTAGGATACACGGTCAGCCTAAGTTGCACACATTTTAAAACTACAGAGTATCCTTAACGGTACCATAACTGATTATTAAATATTTACTATAAAATAGACATGCCAATGACCTTGATGATGGCAACAAAATTACCAAAAGCAAAAATGTTGTCAAAGTTGAGGGAATACCCAGTTAACTTGCACTTAGTTATTCTGTGTCTATGAAAAGCAACAGGATGACCCAGCCACTTCCTCTTGCTTCCTACTTGCATACCTTCTCCGCACTGCTCTCCCTTTCGGTCACCAGGAGCAGCAGGTGGATGTCACCATAGGCAACTACCACGAGAAGGAGGGGGAGACAAGCAGAAGGGAGACGAGCCGATGAAGGGTTGTGTCGGGATTAGGAAGCGTTGTCTGGCACAAGCCATCTAGCTTCATTTTTCTTCCTGTTTAATAATCATTGCTTTTTAAAAAGAACAAAGCGGAGCCGAGCATGCATCGATCTTTCAGTAAGCTTCGCTTATACAGTAAACTTGAGCTCATGTTAAATTATGCAGTTCACTATATTAAGCCAGGACTTTCCAGTCCACCCAAAGTTTCCAGTAAAGTTCTGTCTGACCTTTGTATAAAAGACCACCTTTACTAGGTGACTTATTTTTGCTGCCCTCTTGGGTGGTCGAATGAGACAGATTTCCCTGCTGAACAACATACAACCTTCTTTTTGCCAACTGAACATTGCGCTGGGCTGCGGCTTGGAGGAACAGTTTCTCAATACTATAAACAACGCTTTCTTGGAACAGCTGGTTGCTTAAGCATAAAGAGAGGTTACTCTTGGTTTCGCCTTGAGTAGCATATGAATTGGTTAAGGAAGTAAGTGTGGCTGACCCACCAAATTACAGTGGCCATAATATAATTAAGGTCAGTATCCTCCCTGGAGGCCCTAAGAAGTATTATTATGACACCAAACTTAAAGAAAGGGAATTTTTTAAGAGCCAGAAAATTAGTGAGAAGCAGTCTTTGGGGAAATGTTACAAAGTTAGAAAAAAAAATCAGTAGGAACAGAATAAGATTTGTTCAAGGAAAAAGGCTGGTTAAAATACAATATTTTGTTTTCTGCGATCCTGACTACCCTCAGTCAATATCTCTCAAAAGAGGAGTGTGCCTAAGGATTACAGATTCTATTGGAGTTAGGATGAGGAAGAAAAGGGAGATTCCAGATGCGTGTGAAATACAGAAAACCAAGGGAAAATAGGAAGTGTTCCTAAAAGGAATTTTTGGGAAGGCATTTGCTCTCTGCCTACCCAAATTAAATTGCACTTAAAAGTAAAGTTTCTGATAACAACCTGGACTACTAAGTTATAGACTTAGTACAGACTATTAAAAGGTTATTAAAGGCATCCAGGCCTCTGCGCGGAGGGAAGGGGACAAAGGAATGGAGTTGCAGACAGAAGTCGGGCTCACCAGAAGCCCACGCATTCTCCGCAATGCCGCCTGTGCAGTTGTCAGCTACCAGGGACCAGAGTTCCTCGGGGTACGTGTGAAAGCGTAAACACTGAAAACAAAGATGCTCAGACTGGATTTCCTTCCACTGCTCTGTATCTCTTAGGCTCCCTGACAGAGCAGTTTAAAATAAACGATCAAGGTTTATTTTATAACCAAAGACAAGGGTAATTTATTCTGTGGTAATATACCACAGCTTTGTCACTTTACGTAGTTCTATGCAGCCGGTCCTCATACCACTCATTGGTTGTTGCTGAATAACCGAGTTACTCTGCTTATGTGTGTCTGTCTAGGCACCAGCCACCCACGCGGTAACTCCTTCCGTGTCCTAATACCATCCTCTTTATGTATCCTGCCCAAGAAGGCTGCACTGCAATAAACATTGCTTTCACAGAAGTGCAGTGTTTTGGGGAGGAGGAGAAGGACCACCAGTCAATGTGAAGTACGACCCTACAATGGTGCTGGTCAAACAAATCACAGGACTGAATGTACTATCTGGCAAATCCATCTCTTACACAGCCAGTCTTCTCCATCCCTTCAGTTTAGACAATGCATTAGTCATATACTAGTATAAAACTTAATGCTGCATTCCTGCTTAATTTCTACCAACTTCACAGAGGCTATTTCGGCCTCCTGGAAGGAGGAACTAAGAAAGTTTATCAGATAGGCTGAAAAGTCACGGAGCCTTACGCAGGAAAGGAGAAGCCAGCCCGTGCAGTGTCTGGGTTCTGTCTACGTGGAGCTGCCCTAGGTTCCTCGGGTCTCCCTCCCTCCCACCGTCAATCGCGTCACCTTCCTACCACAGAGCCAGAAAGGACATTTGGGTCTAGTGAGTGCTTTAGGTGTTCCAGGTGCCGAATACCTTTTGGAATATTTTTGCTATTGGTCAATAGTTCATTTCAGCATTATCAAAGCTAGAGCTAAGTATGATACTTTACACTGTATTTGCATACACTTTTTAACGTAAGGAAGGCCATGCACCTTTGCCAAGTTCTACTAGTTCCAGAGATTTTACAAGACACACCCTACTTAATCCTTGCAACAGTCCTATAACCTGGCTATTATTATTCCTAATTTATAGAGAACATTCATGTGTACAAAATTTAGTAGTCTCCCCAATCTAGTAACTAGGATTCAAACTCATGTCTGTCTGACTCTAGTAACCATGCAAAATCCATCCAACAACCATCCAACCTGTGAACATCTGAAGACGATTTGCTCCAGAATCAGCACTGATCCCAACTCTGCTGTCTTCCATGAGCATTATGTAATAAACCAATACACGGTTAGACCCGGGTCATGCTCCTGCTCCCGTCGGCCTCTGATTCCAGGTACAGGTCAACTTTGGAAGAGTTTGTTGAAGCTGAAAAGGAATCTACACTTGGCTTTGGCCTTGAGCAACACGAACTGTCAAGGAAGTTATGTGGGACTTGTGAAAAGAGCCCCGGTTTGATGCTGGTTGGCAGACTGTCCCAGGCAGTCAACAGGTGGAAATACCTTATTCATGAAAGTCTTGGGGGACAGGCTCATGTGGTGAGGTACGCCTTTTCCCTTTCCTGGGTGGGTGGAAAGTTTGATTTTCTACCGAAATAAATTGATAGTCTAAATATTAGAACTTAGGGGAAAGGGTTATACCCTTCTAATGTATTTGAAGACACCTGAGGCTCTTTTGTTCTTTTGTTTTCCCAAGTCCATGTCATACTCCAAAAGACACATGCCATGGGAGTGTGTTAAGTGTCAAAGAACTTGTAAACTGGTAGATGTTAATTAACTCTGCCAGATGAAACAGTTACAGGATGGGATAAATGAGAAAGCGCATCGTCTAAGAAGTTACATGCAAGAGCGGAAGGGTTGAGAATTCATTCTCATTACACAAAACTCAGTTCTCCTGTGTCTCCTATTCTGCATAAGCGGTAATTACCTATACGTTGAATATGGGTGATTGCCATGGAAGTTTTATGGGTTTTGAGTGGGAGCACCAAAAACTGTAACTGTAAATGTCATCAGAGCACTCATTTCTCCAACAAGTTGGTGTCTTACAAATGTCACCCAGGGCCCATGCCATACCAGTAGGCAAATATCATTTGGGGGCTGGTTTTGGATAATGAGACAAATTTGGTGACAGATAAATGTTTCCAAGGAGCTTTGATTGCAGAAATGAAAACAACCTTTGCATACATTGCCGGATTAGGTCATACATTTGTCTCAGCCCAGAGCGTTTAAGCTACATCTGCGCAGTTACTTGTGATTTATAAAGATAATTTGACTTCAGAGTGCTTTTATTAATGTATTTTATTTCACCCAGAAAGCGTTCTTTGTAACAAACAGGAAGCTTCACTAAATATAACCTGACGTTTAAGCAATGGAAAGGCACATAGATGATGTCGTACATTATAAATATTTTTTGTACTTGCTAGTTCATTTCTAAGGAAATTATGAAAATGACATCATAATGATGACTGACTTTTATTAGTGTTTTTGCTCTGAAGCTCTAAACAAATAGTTACAAGGAAAAATTTGTCTAGTGTTGTCCCTTAATACTCTACCTGGTGTTTTCTAGTAACAGGGATCCTAGGCAGTAATTCTAAGATTATGATATTATCTGTAGTGTTCCTTTTACACCTTCATCATGGAAAACAGCATGGTAGTAAAGTGCAAATTTTCTTAAAACTCACAATGGGAAATAATTACCTTTTATTTTTGTCTGAAGTACTGCTTAGATTAGTCTGCAACTCGAAAACAATCTCAGACTAATATTTCATAGACCATTCACTTGCTGGTATCAGAGGAAGCCTTCGCGTAATAAGCAATATGCTCCTTTGTTCTACTGATGCCAAGTGGAAGTCATGAACATTCTATTACTACTGAAGCTTTGCCCTAGTACCTTTTCTAAATTAATTATTTTAAATGACTTCATTGATAAAATCGAGCCTTGAAAGAGTGTGGGGTCAAGATGTGCATAATGCATAAGATGGAGCTAACAGTCTTACTGTCTTTTATTCATACGCTCAACAAATATCTGAGAACCTAGGAGGTGCAGCCATTGGACTGGGTGAAGGGATGCAGTCGAAGGATAGTGGACTCGATTTCCACTCCAGATCTCTTCTTTATGGGGTAGCGAGACTGGTAGGGACGATCAACACAAAACGACACGGTGGTGTGCAAAGGGTCACAGAGTTGAGAGAGGGTGTGCTCAACTCAGGTCACAGAAGACTGCAGGGCATTCCTCCCAGAGCAACTATGGAGATGGGGATTCAGAGGGAACCACCGAGTGTAAAGGCGTCAGGATGTGAAGCCCAGGGAGCATCAAACTGGACTGTGTTGGGAACGAGAACATGAGCCAGAGTGGCGGAGCTGGGGCTGGGAGGACAGGCTAGGGCCATCTTGTGAAAGGGGTTGGTGTTCTGTGTTAAATCACATGGACTTATTGCCTAAGTGAGGAGAGTCCGAAAGTTTGGTTTGGTGTTGCTGCTGTTTTGGGTAGGCAAGATAAAATGGTGGTATCCATCTTTTACAAACCTGTGTGAAGGAAGTAGGGGAGGGCTCTTCCTACCATCGCATGTGGCCAGTAGAAACCAGAAACTCTCGTAGCCAAGGAAGAAGACCGAGCTGTCCCTCATCTTGTCCATGGTTCCCTTACCTTCGTTTAGATTTATAATCAGAAACGCACGGGTTCAGAGAAAAATTAGTTTTATCTGTGTTTGACCAGCTCAGCAGCAATGGGTGCCGGTCTCCCCAGCACTAGGCAGGGCAGTCCCATCTCAGGCCCTTTCCTGCTCTCGACTGTTCTAGAATGGTGTATGGTAGCACACGAAATAATATCTCCTTGTATCTGTGATGGTCTACTGTCCATCACACGATGAGAAGATGACCAATTTTCCAATTTTAAAAAATAACTTTTTAATAAAATCATAGAAAATATGGGTTCCCAGATACCTGGATTTTTAATATTCACTTTGATATAGCCTTACGTTTTGGTTTTAAGAGTAAGAAAAAACATCCTATAAAAGTTTTATATCATGCATATTAATTTTGATAGGTAATTTTATATTTCCTGATTCCCTATGCTAACCAAGCATATAGGTGTCACGTGAAACACAGAGCGTTGTGTATCTGAAATTATTTAAGAAAGAGCAGAATGAGGCAGTTTTTTGAGATTGCTGATGAATTCCTGTATGTCATACTTAGGCTGATGAATTGCTGCTTGTAGAAATGTGCTATGTGAATCATATGATGATTCTTGAAATATTTATATAGTTTTTGCTAATGTATTTGTGTTTACATTGCTTATATTCATAAACATAAGTATCTTTATTTACATAAGTAAATGAGTCTGTGTAAACTTAGATTTTATATATAAGAAGGCCTTTTTTACTTGGTTCCTTTGATTTCAAATATTAAAAATACAGAGTAAAACAAGCAGCTTTGCAGCCAGCATCTCACACGGAGAACCAAGAGTCCCAGTGGTGGCCGTACCAGGGCTCACACTCCTGGAGTCACTTTGCCACATGTGCCCTCAAATAAGGGGAAAAATCAAACACTTTAGCCAACTACAGTTCTCCACTTGATACGATCAAAATGGGGGAAAAAACAGTTTTTCCTATCAAAATGAAAAAACTGTAAGTGCTCAGGAGTACAAATTGAATTATCATTTCTTTTAGAGCTGACCTTATACATTTTAAGGGAGGCCTCTTGGTTTGGGGTCAAAGGTCTGACAGAACAATCAATAAACGAATAAATGATTATTGATCCCTGCATATACTCTTAAACTCCGTCTTCCCTGATATTTGAGGACTGTGCCCCTACTGCCCACCGCCCTGTGCATCAACTGCAGGCTCACCCCCACCCTCCGCTATGAGGAAGAAAAGACCTGAGAAGGGAACTAGTACTGCCCACCGAGTGCTAGTAATTTAAAATTTTTATTTTGTATATTTTCATTTAAAAACAACCGTTATGAAGTAGAAGTTATAATTCATTTACAGTAAGAAGGAAAACCCACAAACTCAAAGGTGCTAAGCTACCTTTGCACCTAACCTGCAAAGTCCAAGAGCCTGTAGGTCAGAAAGTGAGGACTCGAACCCAGCCCCGTGGTGTGGAACCCGCGCCCATCCTGCTCTGTGACCTGTGCCCTCCGACAAAGCTCCCCAGTCAGTGCAGGGACTCTGGCCCTCTTCCCCGACATTTCCCTCTTCCCAACGAATCACACTCAGTGAAGTGTGTCTCTGGGAGACGCTGTTCTTTCTTTCCTTGGATTTTTCTTTCATCCCTGTGGCCGCTGGAAGTCTCAGTTTGAATGTATGTCCTCAGAGAGGCCAAGGACCGTCCCTGACACCATGATCTGCACCAGACCCCGCCGACCTGCTTTCCCATGACACCCTATTCTTCCCCTTTATAGTCTTCTTCCAAACGTTTGCATTTACCTGCAGGCTCACTTGTTCAAAGTCCCTTGCCCCAACTAGAATACAGTAGCCCGGCGTGTAGTAACAACAACTGACTCCTACCAAGCAGCAACACATGCCCGGGCCCGCTCGACACTCTGTCCATTAGTGACTTCGCAGCAGCTTATGGGGTAAGAAATCCCCCCCGCGAGTTTTGAAGGTGATAAAACTGAGACACAGAGAGGCTAAGGAACCTTCCCCTGTCAAACAGCTAACAAGCGGAGAAGCCAAGTTGCAACCCTAGGCAATCCACACCCCTGAGTCCATAACCTGGAACACAAATGAATAGCAATCGAGGCACAATGGCACGGAAGCAACTGGCTTACCACGTTGGCCGCCGCATGACTGAGTGGAGTGCTGGAGTCTGAGCCGAGGGCTGCGCAGTAAGCGAGGGTGGATGGCAATGACATTGCAGATGTTGAAGAGTGTGGGCCTGGTGTTTGGGAGGCTGGAACCTTCACAAACGCGTCATTGCCCTGGAGTAGAACAAGAACTGGTCTCTGCGGGGCGATTCTGTGGATGAAGATAGGAAGCATTAATGCGCCATCAGTTTTGTCCAGGGTGCTCTATATGTTAAATGATGAACATGTTAGGAAACGGGTCTGTCACTGGCTCTTCCCTCGGTTACCAAAGAACACAATCTCATGCAATTTGAATAACAGAAATTCCCCCAACTTCTGACTTCGGTCCCAAATTATGTTATTCCTACATATGTAAAGCATATTTCCATTATGTTAAGAATTCTAGGGAACACAGCTTCCTTTGCATTGAAAATACCTACAGGTAAACCTCCCATGGAAAAGGTGAACAGCCAGATACTGTCCCCTTAAATAAACTTTCATGTATTTTATGTGTACTCACATTTTTTTTTCCAAACTTAAGAAGTTCGAGCCTCCTCCTTTAGTCTTTCTTCATAAATCCTACTCTGATTTTATAATTACTTTCCTATCTTTACTATGGACTTGGGATTTTTCAGTTACCTGCAATATGTCACCTCCCACACTTATTTCATCTTAATGGAATAATATCGTAGTTTCCTGATTATAGAAAACATGAAACTGCAGAACTTTATATTTTAAATGTTACCTATTTTAATATTAAAGATGCATTTTAAGAAGTATCTCTTGATTGTTCTTATTCAGAATTCATATAAGTATGTAATATACCAAACATCAAACGGAGTTGCTTCAGTTGAATATCTGAGGCATGGCAAATGTTTGCTTTCTGAATGTTGATTTGTAACTAATGATATTGTGGAATTAGAATGATTTTTTAAATGTAAGAATGGATTGATTTTTTTAGTCTTTTAATGTTGCTAAAATTCTGCATTTGATCGTTTTGTAAAATAGTGGTTAATGAAAATATGAGAGTCAAAGAATTTGATTTTGCCCTTTTGGTAAATGGCAAGTTTAACTGACATATAAATCATGTAAACACAAACTCTACTCAGAAAATAATTTTAAAAGTACCATAATTTTTATATGACCTTGAAGTCCCAGCCATCTATTACATAGCTTCTCAAGAGAAGTCACATAGAGGAAACCTCACATTTTCTTAAATTTATTAGTGCTTCTTGGTGGTCTAAACTGTTGAGTTTTTTTTTCAAGGTTTCCTTTTCAAAGCAATAATCTTACTTAATTGTTTAATGTTTGTTCTCATATACATCAATTTGAATTCTTCTTTGGAGTAACAATAGGAAATACATCATAACACAGAGCAGTGAAACATGACTAGGAAACCCCAGTATACGAGTACGAGGGTTACATTGCTGCATGGCGATGTGAAGATAATGTCTCTAGCTGCATGGCCACCATATTAGCTGCACCTCTTAAAAAACAAGCTTTATAAAAGCAAGAGGTCAAATTCATTAAAAAATTTTGTTCCATTTTCTGACAGGAGAAAAAAACTTTTTTTTGAACTACAGAAGTATAAATCAGATGAAACTGTCAAGGAAACATGTTTTATATTTTGGGGTTTAAGGTTTAAAACAAAATAGTCAGACTTTAGGCCACAAAGATTTTAGCTGTCAAGATGGGAAATGAAATCCTGTGAGTCATTTTACTTCATTTGCTTTTAATACAAAAATTTAATATTCCAAATAATTTCATTAAAAATTTACTCTTATTCTTATAAAAGTTAATAGTCCTTATGCTCATAAAACTTTTATTAATGCAATGGGAAAAATTATTTTTCTTGTTATAGGCTCAGTCACCCTAAGAAAGATATTTCCAAGCTGCGAGACAACAGAAGGATGCCTCCTTTTTCTTACCCATCACGCAAGATAAATTTGGGGCGTGGGAGGCGGGTTTGAAAAAGTTAATGCATTTTCTAAACTGTCTCCTTTGTTCCAAAGGAATTAATTTGTTTTTCAACAAGATTTGCCCCATATTTGTCAATTTAATAACTTTTAAAATTAATTATATTTTAAGAATGATCTTAAGAAGGAAATCCTTAAAAGAATGAGAAAAGCAAAAATTGAAACTCCCCAAACATAAACGAATATTTCCTTTATCCTGTAGCATTCATTATCTAGTTTGGGGGGATATGTGTATTTTTAACGATGTGTGTATTCTTACACACCTTGAGAGATCTTATATTCTTCATTAGTTTCTAGTCGGATATCCAAATCTGAATCAAAATTCAGTATCTTATTTATATAAATATGTGTAAATATTACTCTGTGATCATTGTCACAGCTGTTTGCCAATATTAAGAATGCATATCCAAATCTCGGAAGTGTGTTTTTACATAGAGTTTGTTTTGGAGAGGGACAGAATATCCTTGTGACTTGTCATCGGTATTACTAGAGAACTCATGTGTTGGGGTTGATTTGTTTCCACGACACCTTGTCTTTGTCTTCTACAGACATTACCTATGGTTAACTTTAGGCTATAAAAACACCGTATATACTTGCTAACTGAAAAGAAAGTGATATCCTTACCATGGCCAGATATGTATGTTTCAACTCTGAAAGAAAAATTCGGATTACCTCAAGTCTTGCAAATCATTCATTAATAAGCCACTGGTAACATATCCCATCTAAACCTCCTGAAGAGATATAGACAGATCTTTATCAAAACTATGTGGTGAGCCTGATGCTAAATATAAGTATAAATGTGCCTTTCCATGCCTGCAATTTTCTGAAGTCCAAAAGTTCTTTGGATGGTAGATGGCAAGATAATAATACTTCCTACATAATTTAAATGCATTCCTTATCTGATTAAAATGTAAGGCTACATATTCCTACCTCCAAATCACATTCCCTTCCAAAATCTTATATGACTGATCAATGGAATTTAAGGATGGCTCTCACGTCTGTTGTAGTAGCTAATTTCAATGCAGATACCACTTTAGAATTTACAGAATGACTTTCTTGTCTGAGCAACCTTCTGCGAAAGAGGGAAGATATTCACCAAGGAGTTTTCATTTGTCTCTCTCCCCAATTCAATAGCCAAGTGAATTCCTTGAAGGGGTCATTCTGCTCTATTTTTCAGTGGTATGCTAGGTTTTATGCGTGTTTCATTGAAAAATCTGGTAGGAGATACCTTTTCTTCCGTGTTTACTTTCTTTAATTAATGATTTATGTGATTAGTTTAACCCCAGATTAATTTACAAAAAGATTTGGGTGCTACATATTGAAAAGAACAGGAATGACAAAAAGTTTAAAACGAGAATGAACAGAAGAGCAGAATAACTAGAGGGAAAAGATCAAAGGGGTCTGAAGGAGAATAAAAATTCCGTGATGGTGGTCATGGGCTTGGGAGAGCTCATCGCTCCGGGACGGCACCGCACACACCAGCCCGTGACGTCACGCTGTTTGTTTGAAATCGGCCGTGGAGACAGTATTTACGTCACGGAAGTGTATACAAGTCAGGATTTTTTCCCCCAGATTGTCTGTGTTTTAGCGCATTGCTCTAAAACTGAAATTAACCTTTGTGTTAACATAACAGATACAAACTTTATTATATCTCCCACAAGAGAAAATGGCTCGGCTGTGAGCTTCATTTCATTCCCTGTAGGGCTCTGGAAACCTCACTCCAAGAACAATGGGTACTGATGGGGGAAGACAATCTGTTCTTTGTTGGTTCATTTCTTCGTGTAGGACGTATGCAATGGGGCAGTAGAACAATAGTTTATATTGTTTGTCTTCCAATTACAGACCATCTATGCTGCTCCTGGTTGTGCATGTTGAGCAAGAGACTCAAATCCCTTACCAGAAAATAAGGACATAAAATAGCGTTAAACGCTAGAGTTGTTATAAAGTTGGAGAAGATAATGCTCCTAAACACTTAGCATCCTCTCTGGCAAATACTAAGAGCTCAGTGCATGCCAACCTTTATGATGGACGAGGTCTCTACTATAGATGAGAAACTCTGTAAGACGCCTTACGGTCTAGAGAACTGATCTAGTTCTTAATGTACATATCTGAGGTATTGCCATGTCTAATAATGTAACTGCCCAATAATGACCCCTTTGCAATCCAGTCTAGAGATGTATACTTTCAAAAATCTAAGGTCTAAGAAGAATTAAGCCTGTAGACTGTAATAGAAGAATTAAGTGTAGTTACAAAGCTTTTGAAGTTGTCATTTTTATTTCTTTTAAGTTCCCGTAAATACTCTTGTCATTTTTGTGAGATCTTTCATTTATTTTCATGAAGTCTAAACACACAAGCATAAGAGCTTTGCTTTCTCTATGTGTTGGTAATTTTTCTATAAATTTTCCTTCTTCAAAAAAAAATTTAGTGCTAGGATTTTGTTTTTGAGAAGACTCAAGACTTTTCATCATTTTATTATTGTGTTACTTATTATTTCAAAAAAATGTTTCATGGTTTGATTTTATTGAAGCATTTATCTTTTAGAGAGGATGTTTTGGAAAACTGAACTTTGGAAGACCACATTGTTAATACTTGCCACATATTGAGACAAATTGTCCCTAGTGTTCAAGCCATTCCCTGATACCATGTTGGGTTCCTTGGGCAGCATGTAGCGGAGGCTCGCTCTAACAGCAGCCTACCTGTACAAGGTGAAAGACACAAGTCAGTCTGCTAACTAACATGCACAGTGTATCCAATCCCACAGTTCAAATGGGTAAAAATGCCGAAGGAAAAGTGCAGATATGAAATTCAATCCGATTCGACAAACGTGTAGCTTATATAAAATAAATCATGCACAGACATTCATCAACTATTGTGACCATAATCGTTTTTAAGTGTATAACTGAGTGTGCATATACACTTTTCCCTATAGGCATGAGATGTCAAAAGAACATTAGTATGCAGAGTAAGCAGCAGCTGGGAAGCTGGAAATCTAGATGAGAACCACTTCTAGTACCTTCCCTCTGTGTAGGTTGTAACCTAAACCCTGGGTGACTGATTTATTTTGTTTCTGTTTGAAGAGAGAGAGTGGGGAAGAGAATCGTGGAAGAAAGCTGGTGAGACTTTCTGGTAGTTGGTCTCCATCTAGAATATATTCCATTCTCCCATTTGTACGTGTTCAAATCTGTCTTTGCATTGGCTACCTGTAGGAGATAAAATGTGTAACCCTAAACACACATTTGACATGGACCAGTTGCTACATACCAGACATTATATACCCCATGAGACACTTCCTAGCAACGCTGCCTTGCTGGGAACCACCCAGCAGCTCTGCACGTGGAGAAGAGCCTGTTTCTTTCTCCGGGGAGGGTGGTGGCAGAGGTGATGAGTCTGGGTCTGGCCAGCATTTGAAAATCTCATGCACTTTCTTAGAGCACCTGGAGCGGCAGGTAAATACCAATAATCAGAACGAGCCCCTGAAGAGATGAGCTGATCCTCAGCATTCTGTGGTCAGGAAACCAGAGAATGACTCAAGGAAGTGAAGGACTTACCTGAAAGAAAAGCCAAGTCTGGGAAAATAGAGGAAATTTGAAAGGAAGGGGGAGAACTGGTACTATAAGGGATAGGCCCTCCGAGGCTGGTTTCACCCTCGGAGAAGAGTGGAGGTAAGAAAAGCCGAGAGTGAATGATCAAATGACACGAAGTATTTTATAAAAATGTTAAGTTCCAAAGTCAGATTGGTATGAAAGGAAGACTTCCAAATTAGTTCATATATTCTTTCACTTCGGCACAGTTATTCATGATTGCCTTCTTCCTACACAGGAGGATGGACTAAGGAATCTCTGTGTTCTTTCCGGGGGTGGGGAGAAGGTAACACTTTCTGACACCATATACGATGTTTTTTCTCTCACCAATGGTTATCCAACAGCAATTGGATGTCCAACACTCCAGCTCTGTCCTGACACCATTCTGATGCTAACTGGGGGCTAAGGGCTCAGCCCCCCAGCTTGCCACCACTTCAGGTGCCAACCACAAATGGGGTGCCCCAGCTGCCCACATTTCTGGCTAGCTGACTACAAATTCAGAGTTTCTCTTAAGTGCCCCACCTTGGGCTCAGGAATTCACTAGAACTCGAAGAACTCAGGAAAGTGTTTACTTACTAGTACTGATATGTTTCAAAGGCCATGACTCAGGAACAGCTGAATGGAAACAGTGCATGTGGGGAGGAGACGTGTCTATGTCCTCTCCAGATGCACACCCCCACTCCCAGCACCTCCATGCATGGACCAGCCCAGGAGCTCTCCATCCCCCACTGCTCGTAGTTTTTATGGAGGTTTCACTACATAGGTATCATTGATTAAGTCACTGGCTGCTGGTGATGGAACTCAGCCTCCCAGCAAGTTGGGGGTAGATGGAGGTGAGGCTGAAAGTTCCAATCCTGGAATCACATTTTTGGGTTCCTCTGACTACCAGCCCCCATCCTGAAGATTGCCAGGGACCCACACGAGTCCCCTTTTTAGCATAAACTGCAATAAGGCTGGCAGGGGTTCGTTATGAATAACAAAAGATGCTCCCATCACTCAGGACCCCAATGGTTTTAGGAGCTGTGTGCCAGGAACTGGGGCTACAGACCAAATGTATTTTTCGTTCTGTCACAGAAAGAGATCGTGCAACAACTCCCCAAGCTAACTGGGGATCCTCAAGGGACTGACTCCTCTCCTGAGACCAAACTAGACTTTGGAACCAGTGAAAAGCAATGCCTCTCATCTTTCCCAGGGATAGTGAAGAAATTAGTACTCTACAGGGTTTCAAAACTTATGAACAAAGCAAAATAGTGCAGTTTCAGAGAGCTTACTATCCTCCAGTTAGTAGAACTGACACTTAACTCTTGCCTCCTGTGATTAATACAGGATGAGCTCTGCTCTTGACTGAGTTCACCTCTGACGGTGTCCCAGGCCCACGCTAGCAGACAGCCTCCCCCTCAGCCTCCTCCCCACGACTCTGAAAGCGAAGGCTTACAAAGACAGCTTTCCTTACGTGTCGCCTTGTAAACTCATAGGGAAGTTTCACCAGTCAGTTCTGTCAGGGTGCTTACTGTGGCCATGGCCAAGACGGCTGAAGTAAGTCATAAATAAAGGATCTTTTTAAAAAAACAGATTAATATATCCAAGTGGCGGGCAAAATAATGACCTTTCTCTAAAAGATGTCTGCATCTTAATCTCCAGAACCTGTGACTATGTCTTGTTACCCTACATGGCCCAGGGGAACGAGGGCGGCAGTGGAGTTAGATTACTAACGACAGCATAGGGAGATTATCCTGGGTCACCTGAGGGAAGCGCCGTCTCATCAGACTCTGAGAAGTGGAAGAGAGAGGAGGTCAGAGGCATGAGCTGTGCTGTATGATGAGGGCTCAGCCCACTGCTGCTGGCTCTGAAGATGGAGTAAAGAGAACACAAAAAAGAAATGCAGTTTCCAAAAACCGGAAAAGGAAAGGAAATGGATTGTCCCCTAGGCAGGGGTGCCCAACCTTTTGGTGTTTCTGGGCCACACTGGAAGAAGAAGAATAGTTGTCTTGGGCCACACATTAAAGACACAAACACTAATGAAAACTAATGAGCAAAAAAAGGTTTTAAATAAATTGACAATTTCGTGTTGGGCCTCACTCCTAGCCGTCCTGGGCTGTGTGCGCCCTGCAGGCCGAGGGTTGGACACCCCTGCTGGAGCCTTCAGGGAGGAGCGCCGCCCCACTGACACGTGTATTGCAGCCCAACGAGACTCATGTTGGACTCTCACCTGCAGATCTCAAGATTATAAGTTTGCGTGGTTTCAAGCCACTGTGTTTGTGGTGATTTTTTACAGCAGTGACAGAATACTAACACAATCTGGTGTTGTGTTTGAACTAACAGTTCTAAAACAAGTCTATTTCACATTTCCGAAGAGCTAAAGGTTCCAACTTAAGAGAAGTGAAGGTTTGCACAAGGAGGGGCCCATGGTGGTCGCCAAGTCCCCCGATGTGCGCCCGCCAAACGGAGACATGTGAGTGACATTAACAAAGGAAATGTGATGACTTGCCCTGTAATAAAAGCATATGTTTTGGAGAGAGTTAACATTACCACCACTCTGTTCTTACGGTAATTCTTAGAAGCTGCTTCATTATTAATGAGACAACAATTCTGCTGGGGGTCTTCGTTCATACCCTTGTGCCTGTGTCATGTACATAAAATAAATTAGAAGACAGTCTTTACTGTTTGAAGATGCCGCCTGGTTCCTCATGTAATTGAGCTTTCACACAACTAAGCTTTTTTCTTTTCCTTGCCAAATTTCAAGTAGAAAAACCTCAGATGTTAATGCGCTAATTAGCCTTTGCGTCAGAGTTACCCAGAATATTTATTTATTTTCCTTAATACTTGTCTTTGGCCATACACGCGTCTGAAAGTGTAGCACTGCTCGAGCTCCCCCCAAAAGAGCATCATAAGAAAGTATGGTGGGAATAAAAGAACCGAGAGCTGCTCTTTGTCATCTGCTTCCAGTATAAGCTCCCTAAGGGCAAGCGTTGGTTTCCACTGACTCTCCCAGCCCTAGCGCCAAGCACGATGCCCAGCACATAGCAAGGCATTCAATAAATAGCTGCTGAATGAATATCAAATAAGAACTTTTTTTGACAAGGCAAGAACAAGGAATATCTTGACCTTAGCACTGCGTTGTTAACTTTAGAGGACACTTCATTGATTTCTCAATACCATAGGGCTATTTTGTAGATTACTGAAAATGGAAAATGGTGCTTCCAGTTCAGGCAAATTTTAAAGAGGCCAGCAATGAGGAAAAAGGAACCTTAACCCCACTGAAAGCACGAAGGAAGTGTTTACTTCAAAACCATATCACAATGAAAGACTATGCTTTGCAATTTTTCTAAAAATAAATACGTACTTTGTGGTATAATCATTTTGTGATTATTTCTCTTTTTCAAATACTAGATGCCTTGTTTTCTTCAAAGACCAGGAATGTTCTTAGTCACCTGGTTAGAGCTTTGATCTATCTACCTGGGAAGAGTATATATATCCCAACCCCATAAGACTAGATCTGATCTTGAACTTAAGTTGAAGTCATCAGTGCTCTTTCTTCGGGGGTTTTGCCTCTTTTTTGTTGACCCTGTAAAGTTTATCCTGAGAACTGAACGATAACTGAATGGCAGTTAACTACTTCCTAAGAGCCCTGGGGGTGGGGGTGGTTATGATTTACTCTGAAACATGGCTCGATCTCGAAGTTCCAAAGTGTATGCGGACATTATTTTCCCGTCATTCAACTCCCTGGTTTTGAAGAGTCTTCTTGTGCTCGGAGTGGGGCTGTCTAGACGCTGATGTAGTGTAGTGGTGGGAAGGCCGAGCAAAGGGGAAGGAACGAGGCTTTCATGGGAGCTGACGGTGCTCCAGGGAGGCTTCAGTCAGTTTTAAAAAAGCAAAAACAAAACCCATGACCCCAGTGGAGGAAGCCCTAATGTGTTTGTGTATCACTTGCTGCCCGTGGGCTTCACAGCGATAACACTCCCAGGAGCACAGTGCACACTCCGAGCCCTCAGTATGCATGACACAGTCCCAAGTCTGAGATGATGTGCACATTTGGACAAATCGCTGCTGTGCATGTAGGTAAGGATGAACATTCTGGACACCAGTTAACCGTTTTCAAAAGCATAGTGTTAGAAGTCAGTGTCTTTTTTGAAAGCCATCTTCCATTTGCCATTCTATTAATGTGCTTTTCTCCCTGTTAGCAGCTTGGCCAAACTAATCCCTAGGGGTTCACGCCCTCCAGATGCTCACTAGAAGCAGTTCCATAATTTGACATTTCCATAAACTGCACATAGTGAGGGGAAAGGATGGGAAGGAGTAAAGGAGAGAGTCAGTGACATTGGCACAAGGACTTTCTGAGACCCCAGAGAGCCAGTCGGGCTCTCAGGCTGGGGCGGTGGCCTGCAAGTAAAGGCTGTCGTGGTGGCCACAGAGCCCTGAGGCCTCAAATGCCTGGTGGTGTTTCTGGTGCTATGGCCTCTGACCCTGGTCCACAGTTCAGCCTTCGATGGCAATCAGCACACTACATGTAGAGCCGGAAAAATGACCCAGACCTCAAAGGTATGTTTGCATTGGAGAGGTGAGCCTGTCAGTACTTTCATCCCCTGACTGTTGGAGATCCCTCATTCCTGGTCTCTGGACAGTTCGGGGTCATGTTATGCTATGTAATTTGAAGAGCTAATTTCAAGAGACACTCTAGGATATTTATACAATACATTCAAGTTTTCATCACTATAGTTATGAAAGGAATATTTCCCTGAAATGAAAGTAATTAGTCATGTTTCTTAACCAACCAGAACACTATTTTGTACCTGGACATCGACTTAAAAATATGAATTTATATTTAAGGACTAAACAAATGCAAAAGGATGGAAAGAAGAGAAAAAGACATACTTATGTGTATATATATGTACATGTGACAGAATACATGTTTGGAAAATGTGCTAACCATTAGTGGATTTGGATATACAGTATATGGAACTTCTTTACATTGCCCTACCAGTTCTCTGTACAGCTGAAATTATTTTTTAAACATTTACATAAATAATATACTGCATGTAAAAATAGGAAATCATATGTAATGATTAAACAAATGTAAATCGGATAACCTGAAAATTTCAAAATTATTGACATTTTTAAAATTGCTTTTTGGATTTATTTCTTGTCATTTAAATGTCTCATTCTCTGTCCATATTTGGCACTTTCCTCAATATCAACGATATCCCCACATTCCCTCATGAGATAGGTGACACCTGGGATTGGAGCCCACCTCTTTTCCTGGCCGTCTTCCCTGCCGTCCATGAACTCTGCATTTCTAACTCCCTAAAGGCGACCAACGCAGTGTGAAACCTGTTGCTATCCAGCTCCAATTGGATTCAGACAATTTGATTAAAAACTACAAAAGAACTACTTTCAACCAAAGCTTCTTAGAGTGGAACGCAAACATTTGTGAAGTGGGCGCAGGGTCCTTCCCCTGCACTTGCAGCTTTAGAGGGAAATCTGGGAGGAGGAGGAATTAACCACAGACTAAATCCCACCCCCGGCCTCCTCACCCCGTGGTCAAGGAGGTTTACATGTGCAGTGGCTTTTCTGCGACTGAACCTTAGTTCCACGTCCCAGCTTTCAAAGTCTCATCAGAAAGGCCAGAGATATTCGCTTAATGAAATGTTGCAAGCAAACCGGCAACATCAAGTTGATATTAAAATCACCGTAACAAGATAATCTGAAAGATAGAGGCTCATACATAAATCATAGTGATCAGAGCCTTACTCTTCAGTGAGATTGTTCTTTTGATTAAAATTAATATTAAGCATAGTATGATATGCAAATGAAGAGACTGATTTTTTTTTGGACATTTGAGCAATGGTTTCGTAGTTCTGGGATATTCACGTTGACTTACTTACATAGTCTTACAGTTCAGATGTTTCCTCTTTGGATGGCACATATCTGAAAGCATTTTTTCTTTAATCCAGGAAATCAACAATGTTTACTCAAACTGAGCTTTTATGCCTAAATCTTAAAATTCTCAAATCTTTGTTAGAATACAAACTCCGAAGAAGTTTATGCATTGCTAGTAATACACACTGTTCTGGGGACAAGAGGCACGAGAATGCCTCCGTACTGAGTGTGATCGGGAGGGGCTGCTGTATCAGAGAGTGCTGGCCCTCCTCTACTGCTTCTGAGGAGCGGTCTGGAACTTTTTGCCGCAGGACGTGTGTTTTTAATGAGGGTGTGCATAAGGTGATGTACTAGCAGCCTTCAACTTCCATGTCACTTTTTTCACCACTGTGGGTAAACACCAGGTGACAGACAAAGTGCTCGCTGGCTTCCTAGGATACGAACCTCAGTCTCTGATCCAGCTAATTTTAGGTATTTTGATTTCCTTATAGAAATTCCTAGACTACTTGTGGGATCAAACAAATGCTAAGACCACGTTGAGTTTCAAGCGGAATTAGCAGAAAATAAAGATAAAATGCCTTTCTATTTAGGAACATGATGATGTTTTAATTGTTACAGCATTTGGCATGCCTAATGTACACAGTCCTTGACATTCACATAATAACAAAAGAAAGTTGTTTGGGATTTTTATTTCCTAGTGTCCCCTCTCCTCTCTCATATTTCTCCCACCCCCGCTCCCAGTCCTGGCTTTTCACTCTCCTCCCATTTCCCCATCCTTCTATAAAGAAACACGCTGAGCAGTGAAGGGATCCATGTAAAAATACCTCATTTCTATGTAGATAGGCCAAGGCTGCTTATTACCTCGCTATGATGAACAGACCACCATCGTTGTGACAACTGATGGAGATGCCTCCGGGGTAAAACAAAGGTTTACATATTACACAAGCAATTTAACTGTTTTCTAAACATAATGCCAAGACAGTGGGAGTTGGCAGCCCACACTGTGTTTTAGGTTTTGGAGACTTGGATTAGAAGTGACTGCTGATTATGAACCTTTTTATTTGTCTTCCACGGACTACAGGCAACCTAGTAACCCGGCAGAGAATTCTTCCCGGCACTTAAAACTTGTCGTCCTAGCTTCCCAAGATTATGTACACAAATCAGTCGACAAAAGTAGTGGAAGTGTCCTGTGCATAGATAACCACACAGGGCAACTGGCTCGCCCCAACCCTGAAAGAGTTCCGCAAAGTGAAATGTTTCATAATCCTTTTTTGTGCAGTAGGCAAGGAAGCAAAGAAAAGAGTTTGGGCAAAGATTATCCAGAAGAAAGAAAGAGACTCTTTTGGGGTTCCAGCTGAAACACAACAAAGAACATAATTAACTTCGCGATTCTTTGTGTTTTTCATTGGACTGCAGGGAGGAGATGAAAGAGGACTGCTAAGCCTTGCATTCCACCCCAATTACAAGAAAAACGGAAAGCTGTATGTGTCTTACACCACCAACCAGGAGCGGTGGGCTATGGGGCCTCACGACCACATTCTCCGAGTCGTGGAATATACAGTATCCAGGTACCCTTGAAACGCATGCAGGCATAAACATTTTTTAATCTTATTTTCTCTATATCCCTTTTTTTTGTCTAGAAATTATAAATAGATAACCAAAGGGTGGCAATAATTAAACCCATAAATCTCCACCTCGCTTAAAACCCCACATGCGTCTTGAAAGAGAAATGTGAAAAATAATCGCTTTGGTACTTTTCCTCAGTTACCTCTCACGGTGCTACTTCTGAAACTTGGAAAATAACGTAATTCTCTGGTCACTTTTTATTAGTCCCACTTCGAGTCCGTGTTTCCTCTTTACGGGCCAGGTGTTTGCTTCCCTAGGTGCACACTCTTTCCTTTCCAGGGGATTCACCGTATGGCTCTAACAGTCGTCCTATTGTTTCCTCCGCACCATGCAGGAAAAACCCCCATCAAGTGGACTCGAGAACCGCCCGGGTGTTTCTCGAAGTGGCAGAGCTCCACAGAAAGCATCTGGGCGGACAGCTGCTGTTCGGCCCCGACGGCTTTCTTTACATCATTCTCGGCGACGGGATGATCACGCTGGATGACATGGAAGAAATGGACGGGTTAAGGTGAAAAACAGAAAACAAAAAGCAGGGTCCACTTGATGTTAACATGTCTTAAGTGCCAGGAGAAAGGGTCAGAGCCAGTGAGCGCAGCGCAGCCTTTGCGTTGTGTCGCTGTGGTTAAAGGCTCGCTTTGGTTCTCAGTATCTGCACTTAGAACACGGAGAGGCAGGCGTGCGCCAGCACGCAGTTGGCGTAGTGTTGCAAGGCGCCAGGCCCAGGCGCACGGACTCCAGTGACTGCGCGCTGGGTGGTGCACACACAGCCCTGAGCAGCCGCCTTGCGCGGCCGTGCTGCCGTCACCATCTGCGATTTGGAACTTGAATAATTGTGTCTAAGACGGGGCGGGGGGTGATGTGCAGAGCGGCCTCTCCACATTTGGCTTAGGTGAAGCATGTGACGAAAGCGAAAGCACTTATGTCGTCTTCCCATTTCTCAGTGACTTCACAGGGTCAGTGCTCCGGCTGGACGTGGACACGGACGTGTGCAGCGTGCCCTATTCCATCCCGCGTAGCAACCCGCACTTCAACAGTACCAACCAGCCCCCCGAGGTGTTCGCCCATGGCCTTCACGACCCAGGCAGGTGAGAGCGCCCGCCGGGGTTTAGGACCTGGGAGAAGAAACAGGGGTCCCGGCCCAGGACAGTCAAGAACAGAGTAGTGTGAGGCTGGGCCTGCAGAGCCGTGTGAGGCTGGGCCTCTGAAATCGCACGGGCTCGTTATCCAAGACCGCAGTCAGCCCTGGATTCTATTAACGCCAGAAGCAGATTGGGACGGCAGATTAGACAAATTCATGAAGAAAAATCGCCTTCCAGTTTGGAGGGCTATTATTAGAGAAACACTGTTGGCCCACGTAATGATTCAGACTTCGATCTGAAAAACGAGAGGCATAACCACCCTGTGTCTCCTTCCATCCATCTAAATGATGCTTTCCTTACCCATTAAGTGGGGGTGGTAAGAGCTACCTTGCAAGGATGCTGTAATGATTTAAAACATAGCTTATAAGTAAAGCATGAAATGGAGTGTCTGACACACATGGTAGATTTTAAGTAATTTACAGCTTTTATTATCATAGCTTCACTTAATATATATGACGATTCGATATTGATTTGTAAGGAATTGAATAAATGTTGACATTCTTTTCCTTTAAAAAAAAATTACAAGTACTAAAGGAATTCTAAATGAAATATTGACTACTTATTATAATGAACCACAAAGAAGCCATACTGAGAAGGATGTAGAGTGAAAAATTTGGGGTACGCTTTAAAAAGCTATGAGGTCTCATGCAGCCATTCTGTGATGAAAGCTTCACCCAGTCCACAGGCGAAGGGCTATTTGGCCACGTTCATTCGTTTACTAGCTGAAGTATTATTGCTGTTTAATGTTTATTGAGTGTTCACTGTGTGCAAGGTGAGTATGTTTCGAACTTCTTATTTTTATAATCCCTCATGCCCTTCATCTCCCCCCATCAAAGCCCAAGTCTACACTTCATTTCCTCTTTGGCATCTCAGCAGATCTTAAACTCTGTGCAACAGGGAATACTTAAGGTGGGTTCAGGATGTGGAGGAAACTGTCACATTCCATTCCTACAGCTCAGGGCTCACAGATGCCACCACAAAGCAGCACTTTGAAGTCAAGCAGCCTGAGTCATCACATCCCACCAGTGCTTGGTGCTTCCAGCAGCTTCCCGAGGCAGGTGGGGAGGGCCTGGACCTCAGGGTAAAAGCACAGGGCGAGGCGCCTTATAGGCCCACCTGTGGCAGCACACCTACGCAGGCAAGTCCCTCCTGCCCGGGCGGCAAATGGTGGAAGGCACAGTCCTGCTTCCCTCCAAGATTACTTTGAACAGAGGAGGATTTAATAAAGCAGAAAGGGAACTGAAACAATTACTGGCTACACGTAAAGCAGACTCTTATGAAGCACCTTGGTACACAGGACTGAGCTAAGTAACTTACACTCGTCACTGTCATGCCTCTCAGGAGTGCTCTGAGGGACTTGGCCTCAGGCCCCCTACCTTTTGATAAAACTTTAATTCTTTCAGAGCACTTTTAAGTTCACAACATCGAGTGGAAGGTATAGAGGTCTCCCATATACCCCCTGCTGCCACATGTGCCCCGCTTCCCCCACTATTGCTATTCCCCTCCTAGCATGGTCCATTTGTGACAACTGATGAACCTCCGCTGACTCATCATAATCACTCCAAGTCCACAGTTTACAGTGGGGTTCACTTGGTGGTATGCATGGTATATAGGTTTGGACAAATGTATAACAACACGTGTCTACCGTGATAGCATCATGCAGAAGTTACACTCTCAGACTCTTTTTACGTAAGAAACTCATGGTTGGAAAGGTCAAGTGGTTCTCAGTGGACCCAGTACTCAGCCAGAGTAAAAACCTGTTGGCTGCCAGCAACTGAACAGGCGGGGGCTGGCGGGGAGAGGCCTGGCCTTTTCCTCCAGATGCGCTCCTTCTTGTCAGACCTTTTTTTTTTTTTTTTTTTTTGGTTACAGTTTCCTCCTAAAAAGAAAAGCAAGATAGGGGACATTTTCTCACCCTGTATGTATTTAGTTCCACCTTAAGTCACAGCGTGTCCATGTTGTGATCCCTGCCAGGCGCTGTAAGCTGTGAACCCTTCCATTTGAGAGGACAGAGGAGGGGCTGCCGGCGCAGAACTGCTGGCCCGGCTTTGGCAGGTCGGGATTGTAGTGTCCCGATGGTAGCAGTTTCTGTTCTGTTGTTGTTGTTTAAATAATTGAGACCCAGAACTTTCAGATTTATTTTTTAATTTATTTAATTTCCCCAAGGGCTTTTGTGTGTGTATGTGTGTGTGTGTGGCCTAAAACAGTGATTTTAATGGATGATTTGGCAATATCCAGAAATATTCTTTTGTTTGTACTACTTTGGAGGAAGGGATCGTGCTACTGATGTCTCACAGGTAGTGGCCAGAGATGCTGCTAAACATCCTATAATACTCAGGACAGCACCCTGTCCCCTACCCAAAGAATCGTCTGGCCCAATGTGTCAATAATGACAAGTTTGACAAACCTAAAAACAATGCAACACTGTTTTCCATATCTGTGAGAACTTCAAAATTATAGTATTCAACTTTATTAACTTCCCCCAATCCAAGCCCCTCACGGCTAGCCCCTCACGGACTTAAACACTGAGCAAACAGTGAGCTCTTTTTGTATGCCCAGGCTTCAGCTGGGTGGTGCAGAGACACAGAAGTGGAAGAGGCTCCTGTCCTCATGGAGTTCACAGTCAGTAACTTAAGTCACAGATCAATTCTGGTTCGGAACACGAAGACAAAAGTCAACTGTAAGACCTCCATGGTCGTGGAACCAGGTTTATTTTATTCCCTGAATTGGAGTGCGCGCTTCCCTTTGGTAGAGCAGCCTGCGTCCGAGAATGTAGCGATTCCATGGGAGGCGCACAGAACAAATACTAGCACTAATTTTGTATTTTATGTCGCACATGTGGGTGGACACAGCAGCTGATTCTTATTCCTCCACGTTAGCAGCTCCGTGTCCGTGTGATATTCCTTCATGACAGAGTAGCGAGTGTTTCAAGTCGGTAGGCACATTCACAATGGAGGAAGACACCAGGGGAAATTAAGAAATATTCTCTAGAGATCATTACGCTTCAGGAAAGTAAACAAACACATCAGGATGTTCCCTTCAGCCTCTTCTAGAGAATCCAAACTCAATAGCCCAAAGGGCCCTTGCCGGCCCACACAGGGTGGCCACATCAGGGCTCTCTGGGCGGAGCTCAGAAGGCACATGTAGGAACTCATGGGCGTCCCGTTTGCTACACAGGTGTGCTGTGGATCGGCATCCCACCGACGTAAACATCAACTTAACAATAGTTTGTTCAGACTCCAATGGAAAGAACAGATCATCAGCCAGAATCCTACAGATAATAAAGGGGAAAGACTATGGTAAGTAGAGCATCGTTTGTTGGCTATGCTTTAGTTTGGGTTTTATCTTATTTTAGTATATTAATTGAAGAGAAAGGGATTTCTGCCAAATGAGCATCGGGAAGGCAGGAAAACACTGGCCTAACAGTGGTGAGGGATGGGTCGGCTCACTTTTCAAAAGTCCTGTGACACTTACAAGCCCTGGGGGCTCCATTTGGGTAATTACCTTTCCCGCAGATTGAATGGTGCTCTGTAGGTCCCCAAAATTTAATGGACCCTCAAAAGTGAGCAGTTTCTATTTTGCTCATCTGAGAATCAAGATGAATACCTTCTATTTATTTAATATATAAGGGAGAACTTGTCTTAATATCTTATATGCAGAGGAAAAAAACAATTGTTAAAGGTAAGAAATTTTTCAATAACCAGCATGCTAGTCTTAGCAGTTAGGAAAATTATAAGTGTCTCAAATAAGAATGTAATTTTTTAATGTGGGGTTTTTTTTTTGAGAAAACAAAGTAATATCCTTACAAAAACATGTTACTTACCCAAGTCATGCACATGGGATGTTTAGACATTCTTTTTAATGCCATGAATACTACTTAGAGACATATAAAAAAGAAAGTTGGATAATATGAAGTCAAAGATGCTTAACATTTTCAATGTTTTAATATCTACTCCTTTTGGAGGAAGCAATTTATCAAACATTATAATTCAGGAACATAGTAGATTAAGATTATTAAATTGACTGCTTCTTCTATTTACTCATTCAATACAGATATTTATTTAGTACCAGGAGTGAAACAGCTGTGTTCGTTCATGTGGTATTCAGTTATTTTACTTTATTTTTTTCAAGTATTTTTGTATGTGTGTGTGCATCCTACAGAATCCAGAGAAAAGAATAATGTGGTTTGCAAAACAAATCTAATGAGCCACTAGCTTGATGGAGTTCCAGCTATATTTGTCAATTAAGCTAAATTCTACAAGCACATCAGTGGGGTCCCCTGAAACTGGTCACAATATTGGCAGCCCTACATTTGCATATTAAAAATACGTCCACAGAAGCCCTTCAAAAAAGTATACATATATCCAATCACCATGATTGTACACTTTAAATATCTTGCAATTTTGTTTGTCAGTTATACCTCACTAAAGCTCAAAAAAGAAAAACCAAATAACCACACCCACAGTGCTTACTCCCTGCCAGCGCTGGTAGTGAGCACTGTACAAACTTGACTCGTTTCATGCGCAGAACGACCCCATGTAATAGGCGCCGCTATTGGCCACACTGTCCAGATGAGGAAACTGAGACACCGGAGGTTACCTATCACACAGTACACAGTGGCAGGGCCCAGATTTGAACCCCGGCAGCCTGACTGCAGAGTTTATGTCCTCAATCATTCGATTATTCCACCTCTCAGTGTACTGGTTACTTAAAACCTATTTTTCTACTTTTTATACTATTGTAGTCACCATAATCACAGGGGGTGGGGGAGGGCTTTAAAATGACTGTCTCTCCACAAAAGTATGTGCCTGAAATACTGCCTGTTGATAGTGACTTACTGATATTAAGCACATAGTGTACCTGAAAAGGAATAATAACTTTTCAGACTGATTTGCAACTGGCCTTAGATCTTTCCCATTGCAGTTAGCATACATGTCTTCAGTATGTATTGGCATGTGTGGAAAGATTCGGTGCCAGGTCCGTACGTAGGGGACCCAGACAGAATGGCTGTAGTGACTTTATTAGCCACATAACTCTATCAATCAGCAAAACTATCAGATATTCTAAATGAAGATATTACTTGACTAAGTGACAATGGCTTAAATGTACAAATGTGGTTTTAAAGATCTTTTAGGTACTATATTATTATTTTCATTAAAGTGTGGGCTTTTGAATGGGTTATAACTTAACAGAGGTCTGATACAATTTATTAAGTGAATGCAGAAGCATTCCTACAGAAACTTCAACATTAAAAAATTATCGTTTTAAGTATTTTGGTTCTAAAGTAAATAACCATGATTTCCAAAGGGTCCAGATTTTAATTTCACTGAAACCTTGTTATGTCTTGGCAGTTCTAATAACAGCAAGCATTTCAGAGCATTCCCCCTTCATTTAGCTGCACGTGGAGGCCCTTTATATTTTATACCATTTAAGCAAAAGGAGTAACTATTTTCACTACATATCTAGAGCAAAGCTCCACCTTGTGCACCAAAGAACACACTTCAGAGTTAAAGTAAATGACTGGAATAATTGTTGCATGGCCTACATTACTTTTATCTAATGCTGCTGTTTATTTCTTTCCAGAAAGCGAGCCGTCACTTTTAGAATTCAAGCCATTCAGTAACGGTCCTTTGGTTGGCGGGTTTGTTTACCGAGGCTGCCAGTCCGAAAGGCTGTATGGGAGCTACGTGTTTGGAGACCGTGATGGGTAGGTGTCCTGACCCCACGACGGGTAGATGACGTACCCATTGATTAGCGGGCAGACTGCCAGGAGATGTCCAAATGGGTGTCCCCCTTTGGGAGTCAGCTTCGGGACACACGCAAATAGTGTTTATTTTTACTTCCACTGTGTATGGTGGTTTCAAGAACGACCAAAGAGATGCTTTTTAAACAGACTTGATCAAGTTCATAAACTAATTTTGTTAAGCACAGAGAAGACTTCAGAAGGACTTTTCATATTATTTAGGCTCTTCCCTTCCTTTTTACCGTAAGTTTACCATGATAATGAGTAATTTGAAAAACTGTCATTTCACATGAGTTCATAAATATTTTAAAGATTATCTTGGAAGGCTGAGAAGTTTTGCTTTTGCCTGACTTTCAGAACTTTTGGCAAGTTAATTTGTGTCTATTAGTAGGAATACTCCAAAGTTAAATTTTAGCCTAAAGTTTAGAGGTCACCTTGTGGACAATTTTAAGAAATTCTGGGATGAAACTCCAATTTAGCATCTCGTTTCCCACGTCGCTGCTGGCGTCTGGGCCAATGGCAGAGCTGATCTGCTTGGTGGCTACAAGGGCCGAGAAAAGCCTACTGACCCCATGGTATTCCCCTGTCCATTTCTCTGATTGCTCAGCTTGGAGTCTAGTCCTGGAGAGGGAGTGTCATTCCCTGGATGAAGGGGAGGGCTTTTCTCAGACACAAGTACTTCTAGTGCCCCTCACCAACAAAACCTCATCCTCGAGTACTTTCTCCCCACATGGGAATTTCACAGTATTCACACATGTTATGGGCTATATACGATTTTTCCCTTTAGAAGCCAGGCCTGTGGCACAACAATTATGTATTGAGCATTATTTTAGACATCTGATTTTTTTAGGCAAACTCATGTGGGTTTGTGGCATGTTTGTGTTGTAGGAATTTCTTAACTCTCCAGCAAAGCCCCGTGACCAGGCAATGGCAAGAAAAACCACTCTGTCTCGGCAACGGTGCTTCCTGTCGGGGCTACTTTTCCGGTCACGTGCTGGGATTCGGAGAAGACGAACTAGGTATTGTACAGACTGTCCCTGTCGCGTTCCTTTCTCACCCCCCTGCTGGAGAGGTGGTGTCCTGCTCGGGAGAATTAGCATAACCTTCTCATCCTCCGTTTGCTGGGACCGTAACAGCCAAGGGGGCCTGCTGTAGAAATTTCAGATGGTCCAGTTTTGTACTCTCTCTCAATAACCTGTCTTGGGCGGGCAGGTGGGTGCGGGGAGTGTGGGTCTTCACATCTTGTTTCCATTCCAGAAATATGAAAGTAACCAATGCGGGGAAATGGGAGGCAGGAACAAAAAGATAAGTTTTGAGTCCTGAAGAGAGGGAAAATTTTAAATGTCTAGTGATATTTTTTGATGCATCTGAGTCATTTGTTTATATTTTTTATCTGAAAGCCTTTCTATTTAGCCACATCTCTTGGAATAAATTAAAATTTTGATGCAATCTGAATTTCACCTTATCCTTTATTTCCTAATTTTTTAAAAATAATTTTGTCCACCGGGGTATGAAATTTGTGCACAATAATCTGTTGGTAGACCTGCTTTCCAATGGAGTAGAAGTTGTCTCTTCATTGATGATCTGCAGGGTAACATGCAATCTATTTGTTGGTTTGTTATCAAAATGTCTGCAAAAAGAAGTTGGAATTGGAATGTGATCAGAGTGGAAATGCTCCTAATTTTAAACTTTCAAGATAAATGTCACTTTCCTAGTGACTCTCTTTAAACAGTGACCCCCATGAGCAGACATGACTACTGTACCCCTTTAACATCGGAGATGGGTTTCTCAGTGTTGAGTAAGGGTCGTGTTTCCCGCCTGAATCCGAGTATTTCCTCTCAAAGTGCAGATTTGGTTTTCCTATAACAAACAGAGGGTTCATCAGAAATAGTTGCACGCCACTTACTCAGGTTAACGAGGAACTCAGACGAGATTCCTAAAACGCCTAACGCGTATTTCAGAGCCACAGGGATATAATGACTCAAATAAGAGAGATCCAATCTGTCCTTTTCTTGTTCCAGCATTGAAAGCATTTTACAATTAATTTTCCCTTTGATAATCTCCTACCCCACTCATAGGAACCAGAAAGATACCCCTTTTATGTAAATTTAGGTAATTTAAATGTCATTAGCATGCTGTTAATTTAAAATACAAACTAGGATTACACATATAGAGGACACATGGACAAAAACTAAGGGGGGTGGAAATGGGAGGGAGGCGGGGAGCACTGGGGGGTGGACTGGGACAGGAGTAAAAGACAGAAAACTGTACTTGAATAACAATTAAAATAAAATAAAAAAAAATTTAAAGTGAAAAAAATAAAACAAACTAGGATTAAGTTGCTTGTGGCAGAGTTAAAGATGAATATTTAGGTGTTGCGACTGAGGCATTTAGATTTCCCCAGTCCTTGCTCCCAATGACTCACCATCAGTCCTCCTTTGAGCATCACTGGTCCAAATACCCAGGTGTCTCTCTGCCCTGACTACTATGTCAGGAGCAGAACCAACAAAGGAAGCACACACAATCCTACTGTCCAAAAGCCACAACACCGTGTGTGCTTCATAATTAAATGCACTTTCACCGAGTTATGCTCTAATGTGAACTTGGGCTTAATTAAGAGCCATGTCACAAAATGAGTAAGTTTTTGCATTTTTTGAAACAAAAATTGTTGACAGTCTGTTTTTTCTATGTGTTTTTTTAAACTGTAAAATCAGAATGGATTGTTGAAAGAATCAAATGAGGTAAACTATCTAAAGTACTTGATAAAATAAAACTTAACTTGTCACTTACATTCCTTTGCTTTTTATTTTCATTTTTACATTTTCTGTTGAGTTTGTGCTTTTCGTGTAAACCCATACATGCTTTTCAAGAGTTAAGAAAGTAGTAGACTTTGCTTAATACACAATAATTGAGTGGATGGAGAAGCACTGACTAAATCAAGGACTATTTCATGAACGAAAACCAAATATAAATTTTAAAGCCCTATAAACATGTAATCATAAGTACAACTTCTCATTCCCCGTTTGTGTGACCCGCCCCAGTCACTGAGTAACATGGAAGTGCTGGTGATCAACAAGAGTGGGTGCCTCCTGCCAGGGCTGTCCCTCCACCACCTCTCGTCCTCGTGAACTTGGCCTTGTGCCAAGGGTTAGAGCTGGTATTGAGCATCAAGGTCTCTCTCCCTCTTTCTTTCCAGATTTTTATTTATTTTGTTTTAAAAAGCTGAACATTAAAAAGAAGTACCCCCAATTCCATCTGGCCTCAAATTATCAATTAACAATGAAAACGTTGGTGATCAAACCTTTCCGTCTTGGGCAGAATGAATCAAGATAGAACTTGCCATTCAGCACTCATTCTATAAATATTTACTTCTGTTCTGTGCAAAGCTCTGTTCTAGGTGTTGTGGATATAGCAGCAGATTAAAAAAATCTAAACTGTTGTCCTGAAATTTATATTCTAAAGGAAAATATTAAAAATAAAAATTTTTAAATATATACCGTATGCCAATTGGTAGTAAGTTCTTAGGAGAAAAAAACTAACTGTGAAGAGGGACAGAGACTGCTAGAGGTTGGGACTGTGCAGTTTTCAATAACAGCCAGGAAAGGGGATATGTTAGCACAGACTTGAAGGAGGTGGGAAGGCGAACCTACTGGCGATCTTCAGGGAGCGGGACCTGAGGCAGGAGCCTGGGACAGGAATGTGCCTCATGTATTCGAAGCGGAGAGGTCAGCGAGGCTGAGAAAGGAGTGAACAAGGGGGTAAAACCTTGCAGATAAGGTCAGAGCCATACGGGGGCACAGCACAGGCCACTCTCGGAACTTACTCTTGTTCTGAGAGAGATCAGAGGCCATCGGAGGATATGGAAACAAGGGCGTGATCCAACCTAGAGGATCTCACTGGCTTTACAAGACTCACCACGGCCAGTATATGGAGAGAAAACGAAGAAGGACAGGACAGAAGCAGGGGGGTCGGTTAGGAGGCTGCTGCCGTAATCCAGGCGAGAAGTTACTCTCCGCTCGCACTGGAGCAGTAGTGGGAGGCGAAGAGAAACAAGTAAAATCCAGGTGACTGTGAAGGTGCACGTGTGAAATGGGCGTGGTCTTTAGGCAAGTGGCCTTCCTGAGATGGGCTGTGTACGCGCGCACACACACACACACACACACACACACACACATGCACACTGTACATAATAAATACCTGCCCTGGCTGGCGTGGCTGGGCAGATTGAGTGCCTGCCTATCAATCAAGAAGTCGCTGGTGTGATTACCGGTCTGGGTACGTGCCTGGGTTGCGGGCCAGGTCCCCCCAATCAGTGTTTCTCTCCCTCTTTTCCTCTCTTCCCTCCCCTCTCTAAAAATAAATAAACAAAATCTTAAAAAATAAAATGACCTGCTAGGGAATCGGAGGTAAAGCCTTATAATACTGTGGATTAACTTATTGTATATCTCTCTACATAGGGGAAGTTTACATTCTATCAAGTAGTAAAAGTATGACCCAGACTCACAATGGAAAACTCTACAAAATTATAGATCCCAAAAGGTAAGATTTTTT
>PVKM010010475.1:0-34822 GCA_004027735.1 Carollia perspicillata
CTCAAGTCAGTATATTCAAATACGCTTAAGATAAAAGAAATCAGGAGCCTAGTTTTTAAATGTCATTTATGGGTTTCATAATGCATGTACATAGCACATTTGTCTCACGGCCGTTTTGCCTGTTCCCTTTGTTACTGCCACTTCTCTTTCACTTTTAGAACTGCTCAAATGCAACTGCAAAGAACCTGCAGCAGCAGCTGGACGTCCTCGAGGGGCAGCGAGTGACCTGGCGTGCCAAAGCTGAGGCGGATGCGCGGGCGCTGGCCTGCAGCCTGCAGTTCTGCACCACGAGGGACGAGATAAGTGAGGTGGGTGGCAGGGGTCCGAGCAGACACACCGCCTGAAACGTGTGTCTGAACCTGAAGTACGTAACTCAGTGTCTGTTCCTGTACATGCACACACACACACACAGAATCAGGCTTTCCCTTTACCCTTGACCTTTAATCCATAGAGCAATGGCCTCAGGATGCAAAGTCTGAGTCAACCTCAATCTCCCAAAGTTGTTGAAATTTGTACATCGTCAACATGTAGAAAAACCTAGAATTTAGCATGACAGTTTACAGTACATTTTTTTCTCCCCCGTTCATACCCTTACAGCACTCTCAGGATTGAAGGAATACAGCCTCCCAGGGCAGAAAGGGTGGCACTGGCCCTTGCAGCCAGCTCCAGCCTGCTGAGATTCTATTTAAGTGCCACTGACTCAGAGTGAAGCGAGTGCTGAGGGCCAGGAAAGCAGGCTCTTCACCTCAGAGACCACAAAGCAGTATCACCAAAGTCAAGTGACTGGTTTCATATTTATTAAGAGTTGGTTTTCTGACAAAATAGCTCCCTAGATAAAAAGAAATATCAAATGAAAATTGTCCTCTGTATCAGTGCACGCCTATCACATAATTCCACCTCCTCTCCCTCAATTCTCCTTGACCCCCATCCCCCAATACATGTTGAACCACCAGCACCACCCTCCTTTAGTTAAAGTTCCATTTAAAGCCTTATGTGTTCAGGAGAGCAAGGGTCCTAATTCTTGACGGGAAATTAACAGAACATAAGGCAGCATAATTTCAGGCCCATTAGTCACAAATCCATTCAGAAAGAGGGTGGGGGGAGATGGAAGCAGTACATCTTCTTGAATGTTGTTTATGACCAGTCTACATAATGTAAGCCCAACACATGTCAAACATTATCCGACAACATTAGAGCACAGACTAAAGAATTTGTAACTAAGCTGGAACAGTAGTCGAGCTCCAACATGCCCTCTCCTGCAGGCTGCCCTTTTACAAACCACAGGCAAGGGCAAGAGGCAAGCTGGGCTGTGAGGAAAGGTGGGAAGGTAGGAGGAGGAGAGAGCAGGAAAGGCCACTTGGATCCCATTCAGCAGGAGGGAAGCGGAAACTAACATCAGAAACAATGTTCGTTTTAGCAATGCGCTGCAGGACTGCAGAGTTTCTGCTCAGAGTCAGTGTTCGAGGAAGTCATTCTGAGCTACAGATTCATCTGGGATTAAGCCTCAAGGGTGTCCTGCCCTCTAGGTAGTCAAGTGGCCTCTTCCGGTTCCTGTGCTGCAACTAATAACAGTCGGGTCAGGCCTGGGTGAGGAAAGCAATCTCAAGGAGAGCATTATTCTCCCCAAGGCTATACATTCTGGACTTGCTGCCATGAAAACAATTTGTTTATTATCATTCCCCAACGTTATCTTCTTTCTTTTTCATCCTTCTCCTGGTCTGTCTTTTCTACCCTTCTTCTCCTTCTGTTCTTCTTTGTCTTCTTCATGGTAAACTTTGTGTCTTGCTGAAAATCACCCTCCCTGCCGTGATGTTCACCTCTCTATTTACTGAAATCACGAGTGAAGCTGGCTGAGGTTTATTCCCAGGGCCCTAGGGCTCAGTTTCCATCTCCCTAAAGTGCCGTGGCGTTTATGGGGCTGGGTATCCCTGTTCAGGCCCTTCCCACAGGTGGTTCTGTTTACAGGGGCTGCCTCATGATGAGCCTGTGCTGGAAGCCAGCTGGCGGGGGCAGCAGACCACTCTCCCCGTCATAGTAGGGGTGCCCGGGATTGTCTGTACCCTAACAGTAATGAGCAACCGGATACGTGCAGGTTTGATTTAGGAATCAGATATCCCTCTAATGTGGTCTCAGATATTAACACAGCTATTCTTCATATTTGCTTCTACTTTAGATCCAACCAATCTTTGAAGTAGGTTATAGTTTCACATTTAAAGGATCTTTGAAAATCTTTGGTCTTTTTCCTCCTTTCCTTTCTTGTACAGATACAGTAGGCATGTCACAGTGTAGTATCTATACTCTGGGCTTTCTACCGTGAGTGTAAGTGGGAAAGTAACTAGAAAGGATATTTTTAGTGCCCTTTAGTAAAATAAAGATACATGTGTTCTAGTTTGTATTATAAATATAGTGCAAACAGATGGCCAGATTCCAAAGTGGTAATAGTATTTAACACCTAGACGTGTTTATTATTATCATCGTTAATTTTGGTATAGGTACTTAAAACATTATATAAAATTAAAAGTAATATGTTCCACTACTTTTTTTCTGTATAAAAAAAGTCAGATACCTTACCAGGGACCTGGACCCTGAATAGCATTTGATTCGTTAAGTTAATTTGAAAACACATTGTGTGTCTTCTAATGTTCTTAAAGGGCTTCTTGAAAGTTCAAAGACTCCAAGTTGGAATGAATTTTGGAGGATGTCTAGTGTAATATCCTCCTTTTTTTAGATAAGGAAACTGAAGTGTATATCATCTTCATTTGGGCACTGTGCGAAGGGCTGCAGAGTTTCAGCTCGCAGAGTTTCAGGGAGTCGGCTTTGGGCCAGCGGCTCGTTTGTTGGCCACCAACACACTGGTCATCTGCTCAGCTCGGGGTTCACCATCCCCTTAGTGTATCAGTCCACTCAGTCCCTGCACGATCTGGTGTTTAGTGTATCTTTTCCTATGCTTTCCTCTTCTATCTTTATTCTGTGATATACATATCACAGAATATATATATATATATATATTTTCACATGATATATATATATATATATATATATATCATAAGCTGTTTCTATGACCTGATATAATAACATAATTAATTTGGCTATTTCAACAAAAATTACTTTTTTTAATATTGCCATACATAACTAACTTACATGGTTTTAACTACACAAATGGCCCTTAGAAAAGGACATGTTACCTCAAAGCAAAATAAAGTGAGGTGTTTTAAATGCGATTTTTTAAAATGCGTTATGATAATTCCTTAAAGACAAAGAAACATGGATTTGTGCCTTGGGTGAAATATTATTTTCTAATTTCATGCACTATATGACATGGGAAATTGTAAAAGTTCATTTTCTCCCTGTCTACCTACCAGAAAACACAGCCTTCAGACTGACATATTTTGTGATTTTTTTTTCTCACCCATTTCACACAAAGACACATTTGTATGCATGAATGTTGAATTTCATTATGTATTTTCTTGCTTGGCAATATCAATAAGTTGTTAATACACAAGTGTTATAGACATTCTCTGCCATATTACATGACAGAACATTACTCATTCTTTACATGTCTTCATTTAGAAGTGTAGTAAGTTAGTATTGAACATGTTTTCTTCTTGCAATCTGGCCAAAAAAATTACCTTTACACTGACATGATGCTAATGGAAATTTGTAGCTAGAGTCTCATTATGAACCACAAACAATTAATTTGCTGGAAAGAACAGTAATGGCAGAATTGGGTTGGTACCCATTTTCTCAAAATAAATTCTATATTCAGAAGCTTTCATATAATTATCTGACTTTACTTTGAAATTTTTTGCACTGTAGCAACATCTAACCCATCAGGAAGGAATTAGCAAAGGATGATCTATCTATCTATCTATCTATCTATCTATCTATCTATCTATCTATCTATCATCTTTCTACCATATGTCAAAGTCTGTGTTCTAATCACACAAATTCTTTTGTCAATTTGGATAAGCAATTCTTCTGAGTTCAAGCCATACAAGGCAGAATAGAAAGAATAAATTAGCATAAGGGAATGGTGCAGCTATAGACACATATTCAACTATTAAGTGAAACCTTCTCACATAGTACGGTGATCTGCATTGAGAAATCAACCATGGACAGGCACTCACTAGCAGGAAAGGAGCAGAAAATGAGTGTATAGGTGGGCAAAACACCTCATGGGGTCAGCAGGGATAATTCTTAATTTTTCCAGAGTGATAACACTGGTTTATCATTTTAAGAAAAAGACCTAAATTAGCCCTGGCTGGTGTAGCTCAGTGGATTGAGCATGGGCCTGTGAAGCAAAGGGTCACCAGTTTGATTCCCAGTCAGGGCACATGCCTGGGTTGCAGGCCAGGTCCACAGTAGGGGACACATGAGAGGCAACCACACATTGATGTTTCTCTCCCATTCTTTCTCCTTCCTTTGCCTTCTCTCTAAAAATAAATAACATATTTTTTAAAAAAAACTAAATTATTGTCATTCAGCAAATATCCATCTGGCTGCTGTGTGCCAGCTGGGTCATCAGAATGCAAAAGTCCATGGAAACAGAGACCAGACTAAATTAAAGCCCATGGGACCTAGTCCCAGCCATTCGTTGTCAGGTCCCACAGTGGGCCCATTTGATGGCCCTTGTAAGAGAATAGGAACTATTATGATTTGTTCTGAAAATGTCTGTCTCCTAGGGTTAAAATATGTTATAAGTTTGGTGTTTTACATCTGCAAAACGACTCTTCCAAAAGAATAGAGAGAGCTGAAGTGTAAAATCATAACTATCGAGTCCAGAAAATAAAACTTAAATATGTTATGAACACACAAACCTTGCAGAATGAATAAAATAGGTACCACCGAGACTTGCCGCCACCCTCACTTTAAAATGGAGCAGTGACTTCTCTTTCCAAGCTGCCACGCTTCCCGCTGCCACCAGCCTGGCCTTACACACAGCAAGAGGCCGTGCAGGTGCCGCATGGGAGGAAGGGCCAGAAAATCTTGTCTCGAATATCTCTAGCACCAAGGACTAATAGTCTGCTGTTAACAATTGTGTAACAAATTATTCTGGATAAATTTATGAGGTTTTGAATCCCTCCATTTCAAATGCAAACATTCCTGGGAGATGATAACAGTGCAGCTTTCTCTTACTAAGAGTGAGCGTCATTCAGAAAGCTGTCTTCTGGAATGGGCACAACGGTGGGCAAGAAATGAAGCTCGTGAAGTGGGTATGAAGAGAAATGGACTATTTGCTTTGTGTTTTTGCTTCTGGCCAAACTTGTGCCATAGTTCTAACGAAAGGCTTTTGTTTGAAATGCATTTCCTCAGTTTTAAAATGTCCCATGTCTCTCACATAAATTGGCCTTGTCAGCAGCAGGCTTACTAATAACACATTCTTGTGCCAAAGCTGCCTCGACCAGTGCTAAGAATAGCAAGCCACCCTCATAGTCACCAGCCTCTTTTTCTTCTGCTGCTTCTCAAAGAAACTTTGTTCTTTTCCAACCCTGAGAGAGGCTTCCTGCTCCCTGGGATGTTTGGTGAAGATGCTCATTCTGCTAGTGGCAAAAGAACTGCAGTTTTAAAGTCTTTATTTCTCCTACTTATGGCTACGTTAATTTATACTCTGTTCATTCCATACCAAATATGGAGGAGCTGAACCAGTGGAAAGATAGGAAAATCACACTATTCACTAGGAAAAAAAATTCCCTCCTGATTTTCTTAAGACATTCCCAAATGTCATGAATATGAATTATAACATTTAAATATTTCTGATCGGGTAAACTAACTTTATCTTGCCCCGACCTCCGGGTGTTTTTCCTGGCTTATGTGCTGTGGTTGACCAGTTGTCTTAGCCATTGCCACCATTCCCCATCGTTGACAAGCTAACTAAAGTTAGAAACAGCTGCGTGAACAATGCTACCAAAGTCAAGCAACCATGGCACTCAGTTCCTTTAAAAATATGTTCCCAAGTTATGTGGGGATTAAATGGGAAGTTAAGTTTTTGTATTGAAATGTGCAGGTAAGAAAATTAAGCATGACTGAGCATGAAAAAAAAAATTTTGTTCGTGAAGGTAGGTAGCTCATGTATGCTGCCTTCCACTTGTACCTGCTGCAGTGGTCCTGAATTGAGCTGGGAAAAGCCTGAGATTTATGAGGGATTTCCAGTGGGACCAAAAGGGAAAAGTGCCAGCAACTGTGTCAGAGATGCTCACGTGTCAGAAAGAAGCCAATCCCATTTCACACACCCACACTGCCGCGAGCATTCTCTGGTCTCATGAATTGGTGTGCGGTGGAAGTGTGTGCATTCGGAAACAAACAGCACTACAATTTCACTCATCATTAACCATCTTAAATTTCTTCATCCAAAGTAGACTTAAAATTTCATGGTTTAGAATTAAAGGGTTAAGGTTCAGCCTTTCTCCATTCATCGTGTAGTTTGCAAATAGATGGTCTTTCCCATTTAGATGAGCAGACGTAACCCAGTGATCATTGTGCTGGTGACAGGGCCCCTCTTTCTTTTCCCGTGCTGAAGCGTGTGATACAGGGTGGGGCTAAAGGAGGTTTACAGCCGTTCATATGGAAAAGTAGGACAGTGGTTAATAAATAATGATACAAGAATAAACTGTTTTTCATACACACCACTTAAACTTTTGTCTTACCCAGTATATGTCATGTCCTAGTAAAGGGTAAAAAAGAATGTAGTATTTTATTTTTAAATGGAAAATAGTAATAGGAAATGTTAGTTTTACCCTTTGCTTTATTTTTAATTTTAATTTAATTTTATTTTTAATTTTAATTTAATTTTATTTATTTTCACTGAAAACAAAAATTTTACTTTCGATTGTGGTAAAGTACACATAACGTAAAATGGTTTCCTAGTATGTGTTTACCATCTTAACCACTGTAAGGGGACAGATCAGTGATGGTAAACATATTCACATTGTTGCATAACTGTCGCCACTAACCACCTCCAGAACTTGCTCACCATCTTAAACAGGAAACTCTGTGCTCACTAAACACTAACTGCCCATTGGGACCATGTTTTCCTAAAGATACAAGGGTCTCTGATTTCCTTAGATGTTATAATGATAGTTGCAGATTTCGACTTCACAGAGGAAAATTTCTTCCAAAAGTCTTATGTGAATAATTCCGGGTATCTTCTCCATAGATCTCTATCCCATAAAATGGACCTCATTTGTCCGTTCCAACTAAAATTAAACACATGCATTTTAAAACATCAAGTGTCAAAGAATTCAAATATTAATTGGTTATTTTATAAATATAACAACTGTTTATGATCTTTTAAATATTTTCTTGAGTTCTAATGGAAAAATAGTTTTCAAATTTTCTGAAGCTATAATTCTTTCTGCTCCTTTAGAATATTACTGATTCATCAACTTAAGTGTTTAATGTGATATCTGTGTTTGGTTTGGTTTGTAGCTTAAAACTACTTTTCGACACTTTAATTTACCAAATAAAATAAATAATGATGACTAAGTACAAGTGTGTCAGATGCGAAACTTACATCACTGTACTGATTTCTGTGTAGGAAAGTCTGCTAGGGCTTTATTGATAATTGTCTCCAGGAAGTGTTAAAGGTGAGGTCCAAGTTTTGTTTTATAATATGCACACTTTGAAATAAGCTTTTTAAGAAATCAAGCATCTTCTGATGCAGATATGTTTTTCTATTTTAGAAGTTTAAAATATAGCAAAAACACAGCCTTTATTCCCTTCCAAATAATTTATTTGCTGTTATTGAAGAGACCGTTAATGGTTTTCTGACTTCCTTATCATAGTCAAATTTATCAAACACAACACTGTTCATTTTTTATGTTAAAATGCTTCCATATAGTCTGAGAAGGTTTATGTTTTCTCTGTACTTTCCTTTGCTGATAACATAGAGAGAATGATCTGTCTATATGTTTATTCTTCTTGAATGTAGAGAGATTCACAGAAAGTAGTGTGCTCAATGGAAATGACTGCTTAAAGTTTTGGTTCACTGGGCAAGTTGAACTGTTTGTTTTTAAGTCTGTCATAATCTAGCCCTGTTCTCAACGTTTAGCCACATACTTTGTTTATACACAAGTTTGCATTGTTATAATTAGTGACAACTGTCACTTTAATACTTTTTCATTTTTGAAGGACCTCTCAAGTTAATGGTCTATATCTAAGAATTGAGTCTCTACTGGAAACTGTTCATAAAAAACACTTTTTGCTGAATTTGGCAAAGAAGTCCTTTTCCTACTGTATCTCATAGGGAGTCTCCTCTCTAACTCCACTAAATTCTAGATAGTCCCAAGATGAAAACATTATTGCTCCATGCAACATGAACAGCTCCTTCGCAAGAGGACGTTAAGGGGTGGAAAGGGCTGGGATAAATATTAGCCCACAGAGAACAGAATAAATGGGAGAATGATATTAAATAAGTACAAATAAGAAAATTAAAGTTGTGGAAGGTTTGTCATGTGTTAAAAAACTTTATTGGTTGGAGGCCAAATGATGTTCTATACCTGTAATGCTCATTATAAATTACAACTCTAAAAGCACTAAGATAAATTCATAATTATTAATGTTTTGGGGGTACGTTGAAATTCACACTGTCTGTTCACTTAGCAGACTTGTTTTCTGTTGAAAATCACTCTGAATATATTTGAAGATTATGAATACTTTAGTGTTTAGATATGTTCATTTATTACAAGTGAATATTGCTGTTCTCATTTTAAGGAAATAAGCTCTTTCTCTTTATTGACCTGCAGCTCAGAGAGTCATTCAAAGACATCAAAAAGAAATTTAACAATTTGAAGTTTAACTACTCTAAGAAAAATGAAAAAGCCAAGAACCCGAAGGCTCTGAAATATCAAATTCAACAAGTCGATATGTACGCTGAAAAAATACAGGTGATGAAAACATGGGTGTGTGTGCTCATGCGTTACCCCAGCCACTGCAGCATCGTTTTGCATTTCAACTCTAGATGCCCCTCTGACAGCTGTCAGTGTTCTCTGTATCCGTGAGTCTGCCTGCACTTTTTTGGTTAATTTATTCTTTCCAAAATACATTTGTAAAAATTATGATTTTGGCATATTATAAAGGAGGAAGCTACAACAATTTTTCCAAAATTTTCTCCAATATTTAGTTACTAGCAAACCTCTTAAATAAAAATTGAATTTCATTAAAAAAATTTTTTTTGGTACAGGCTTTGAAAAGGAAAATGGAAAAAGTTGAGAGTAAGACTTCTGATTCTTTCTTAAATTATCCAAATAATAAAATCATTGTCCTTTTGGAGGCCATGAAGGATTTGCAAAAACATGTGGAGGAGTTTGACAAAGTCGTAACAGACTACAAGAAGAATCTGGACCTGACAGAGCATCTCCAGGAGATGACCGCAGAGGTACCCTCTTCTTGCAGTGCCGTCCATATTGTAATGTTGTCCTAGACAATTACCCTGATACTTGAAAAGCAATGCTGTATTAGCTATTATTGTCATTAAGTCCATGTATCATGTTCCTTTTCATGATCATTTCCTTAAGTAGTTCCCTACAGAACTGCTGAGCCCAAAGGGATGAATGTTACAAGGTTGTGAATGTGTTGTCCAAATGCCCTTCAGAAAGCCTTCACTGACTTTCTCCTGCTAGCAACGTATGCGAGTTTCTCATTTCTCCATGACCTCATCAACTCCAGATGTTTAACTCATGGAATTATGCTCCCCGCTGGATATTTGTTTAAAATACTCAAAATGACACAGTTGCTTCACAAAATATGAAAGTGTTTAGAAAGAAAAGGTGATAGTAGGACTTTTCAGGTACGAAAATTGTTATTGGTGTTATTTTTGCTTTTGTCAAGAGGATAAATGGAAGAGTATACATAAAATATATGAAATTTGACAAATTAAAGTTATTATTGTGTTTGCACACTTCCTATTGAAGAAAATCTACACTTGCAGTTCTTGAGTGTTCTTTGTAGTGCATTATTCTGAGATTAAAGAAAAATTTCTCTGTACCCCTGATGCAGTCGAGGTTTTAGATTTAACACCGTATTAAGAAGGGTCGAGATCATTCCTCTACGTCTAATATGCAGGTTTGCTGCAGCTCCGCGGCACTTAGCTTAAAGCTCACTCCTAACAGAGTCCTGTGTTTCTGTTCCTCGCTCGGTGTGAGGGCTCGGCCTTGGCGAGACATGTTCCTTCCAACACGGTCACTTATTTTTAGTGAGGAAACTCTCTCAGTTCTCCACTGTACTTTGAAAATATGACTGTCTTCATTTAAAAAAGTCAAATGCTATTCATTAGGTGATATTTCCTAACTCCAGACTAAATCTCATTCTTAAAAGAGAAGTCATTTGAGTGTTAATCATGCAATACTGTATCCATTTATTGTTAATGATTTAAATTAATCAGGCTGGATTGCATGTGTTTGGACTTTTTTATTTCCATTCAGCTTATATTTGGATTCTTTTTAGTGCCATATTCTTTTTTGTACTGCCTGTTCTTACACATATGCAATATCCTTCCTTTAATTATGCTTCAGGCAAATCTAAGCAGGGAGGAAAATCAAACAAATTTCCATACTCTACTTTCTTATCTGGCTCTAATATCCAAGTGCAAAGTATGTGCTCATGTTTGATATTTTTTAATTAAAACTTCGAGAGTTCAGACTAGTGTAAATATAAAGTTTGAGGACATTTAAATTTGATACTTCAGTACCCAAAATGGAAAACATTAAATAAAGTGGAGTCTCTTTAATCTATGCCTTGTTCCATTTTAACTTAGTGTCACTTTTGGTGTGAAGACGCAAGTGCCACAGTTGTAAGAGTTGGAAAATATTCCACAGAATGCCAGACAAAAGAAGCTGTGGAAATTCTCCACCAGCAGTTCAATAAGTTTATCACGCCTTCAGTGCCTCAGCAAGAAGAAAGGATTCAGGAGATCAGTGACCTCGCTCAGCGATTATATGGTGAGGTCTCTTTTAAAATATGCAGTGATTCCCCATGAAACAAAGCTAACTGAACCTAACCCAGCAGAAGGCAGAGCATGCAAGCCTCTCTACACCAACCTATTCCGGGAAAAGGCTCAAGATAAGAGCCCACAACCAGCAAAAGTAAACACTAGGGAGCAGAGGAAGGAATTTCTGTCTGCAGGGGAAGCCTGCAGATTTTTAACTCCTTTATGTAAACCCTCCTTCTCCATCTTGTTGTCTCCTCCATTCTGGTTGACCATCTCCAGGGTAATAAAACTAGGACAATACTCAGCTTATGTAGACAAAAGAAAAAATCTAATTTCCACTAGCATGATTCCTTGAAAAACACACAGAATTCCCATAGTCCTTTAAGTATCAAGCTAAGACAGATGCCTGCAGCCTTCTCATGTCCATGAGGGTTATGGTTCATGGATATAAGAGAGAGCTGGCAAGTTCTCTCTTGCCTTCCTGTCACTTGTGGAATTAATGGAGAAGGTAAAAGGATCATCTCATGGGTCCTACTTTCCTCTTCTCCACGACTAGAAAAGGTCAACTGTTAGCTGTATTACCTGAGAAGTCCTATATAAAGGAGGCCCCATTTAAGAAGCCCCCTAGGTAATGGCAGTCCTTCAGGGAGCTGAGGAATAAATTTCATGAATTCCCTGACATTATTACTTAGGAGATGAAGACTTCCTCTGAGTGATCAGACAGATTCAGCCCAAAAAGAAGATAGCAACGGTGGCACAGAATGCTTCCTTTGGCTGCCACAGCTGCTGCCAGACGGACATTTTCTCTAGAAGTTTGTAGGACAATATATACTGTACGAATATCAAATTATCGAGTATGAATTGTTCATGATTTCCCCCAATAAAGAGTAGAAACAAACAATAATAAAATATAGGTAGAAAAATTAATGAAAGCTAATATGAGGATGCATTCTTGCAGTTGTTATGATATAAGGCACACCACAGTTTTGGAGCACTCTGCTCTCATAGTCTCGTGTATAGTTTCTCCTATTATTGTATGTTTCACACTGCTGCATAGTTGCCTGTTTATTTGTATCTTCCCTACTGACCATAAGCTCACTGAAGGCCTGGGAAGTACATTTTATTACTGTATTCATGCCTACTCAATTGTAGACATGGTGAGGACTCCAAGACCCCTCCCCTCCCAGCATGCATGACTCTCTGTCCTGCTTGGTTTTGTGTTCCTGATCCTTATCATCCACCAACAAATTATAGCTATTTGCCTGTTTTCTGCTTTTCCTTACCAAATATAAACTCTATTAGAAAAGGGATTTTGCCTGTTAGTTCCCTGCTTCATGGTACACACTAAGTACTTAACAAATATTTGATGAAAGTATGAATCATTGAGTGAATATATAAACAGCACGAGTCTTTTTCTGTTTAGTAAGGAAGTTATATATTCTTAAAAATTTGCATCGAGTAAGATACTTTAGGAATATTATATCAACTCTTGCAGGCCACCCGAGCATTACTGAGCCCAGATTTTAATGCAAGTGAATTTACCTCAAAGACTTTTTTTTGAGTAACTAGTATATACTAGGAGCTGTAACTGATATAGACAAATAAAACCTAGTAACTTCAGTCAGGAATCCATGGTCTAAGCTTAGAAATCACGATATGGCAAATGCAGCAAGAAAGGTATAAAATGTGTATTAGTTTGCTCAGGCTGCCATAGCAAAATGCTACAGACTGGTAGATTAAACAACAGGAATTCATTCCCCCTAGTTCAGGAGGCTGGAAGTCCAAGGCCAGGGTACTGTCAGGGTTGGCTTCTCCTGAGGCTTCCTCCTGGGCTTGCAGATGGCCACCCTCTTGCTGCCCCTTCACATGGACCCCCCTCTGGGCACTCATACCCCTGTTGTCTCTCCCAGTTCTTATAAGGACACCGGTCATTTTGGAAGAGAGCCCCACCTTAATGGCCTCTTTTTAACTTAATTATCACTTTGAAACCCTTATGTACAAAAATGGTTACATTCTAAGATATTGGGGATTGGGACTTCAGCATATGAATTTTGGGAAGTACACAATGCATCCCATAACAATGTGCAATACAATTTAACCTAAACTTTGGATTCCAATAGTCCAGGTTCAAATCCCTGATTCTCCAGTTATTGTCTGGGTTACCTCAAGAAACTCTTTTGAGCCTCAGATTCCTCATTTGTAAAATGCAAAAGAACCTACTTGAAGTTGATTACATTGGATAATGCATATAAAATGCCTATGCACTCACTACATGGTAGAGATTTTTATTATTATTCCAACAGGGATCCAGGTTGGAAAGATTATAAACATTTTTGCAAAGATTTTGGCATTTAAGGTAAAGCTTGAAAAGTAAGTAGGATTTTGACAGCAAAGCCAGGGAACTGGGGGAGGGTTTTCCCAGTACAGGAAAGACCTCCCAGGGGTTGTGAGGATTTTGTGGGCACAGTGACTTGTTCAGTTTGGCCAGAGATTAAATACATGAGAGAATTAGGGTAATTCACATTTGATAGAGGCAAGTTAAAACCAACTGTAGAAGGCTTTGAACGTACATTTTTCTACATAGCCAAGAACCTCTGAATGTTCCCAACAAGAGAAAAACGACTAGAATTGAGCTTTAAGAATATTAATACAGCAACATTTTTAGGTTTCATAAAAGAGGCATAGTACAGTAAATGTAACCATTTTTCTAGAATATCTGGTTCTCAAAAAAATGCCTTCATTTATTGAGTTGTTCAACATGTATTTATTAAGCAGTTACTATCTACCAGCCCCTACACCAGACACTGGGGAAATGAATTAATTGTTTTTTTTTTTCTGCCAAGGAGTTGACCTTTAAAAATTTTGTTCATCCTTCTTCCCAGGTTTTGAAGAAGGGCAGAAATATGCTGAAAAAATAGTGGCCAAACACAAAGAAGTTCTTGAATCTATTACTGAATTATGTGGTTCTCTCACAGAGCTCGAAGAAAAGCTGAAGGTAATGTCTCCTCAGAATATGTATTACAGAGTGGCATAAATAAAAAAGGTGTTGATCAAATGTCTTCTGGTGAAAAGATGTTCTAAAGGAAGTTCTCAGGGGATATAATGTGCACACTTGTTTCACAGCTTTCTAACATAATTATCTGGGTATTTCCCATCATTACATCTGTTTCTTTCCCACCACTGCTGAGAAAAAACTTTGCTGAGGATGAGGGCTGAACACAAATAAGGTGTCTTGTTTACATTTTAATGGATCATATCCTAATGGATAAATGTGTGCCGTTCAAGTCAGTCTGTATTAAGTAGCCTTATGTTTTTGTTCATAAATAATGAATGTTAAGTTTTCCCCGCTCCAAACTGTGGCCCCAGAGAAAATAGAACTAATCTTCAGGTATTATATTCCTTGAACATTTAACTTCATGGAAATATTAAACTAATCATTGTCATCATTCATGGAATAGAAAATCAATGCTATTTTGATTATTATGGCTTTGCAGTATAGTTTGATAGAGGGAGTGTGATTCCTTCAAATTTCTTCCTCAAGATTGCTATGGCTATTTGGGGTCTTTTGTGGCTGCATATAAGGTTTGGGAATATTTATGCTAGTTCTGTGACATATGCTCTTGGTATCTTGGCAGGAATTGCACTGAATCAATAGATGGCTTTGGGTAGTATAGACATTTTAATGATGTTAATTCTTTCTGTCCATGAACACACCATATACTTCCACTTATTTGTGTCTTCTTCAATTTCTTTCTTCAGTGTCTTATAATTCCCTGAGTATAGGTCTTTTACATCCTTGCTTAAATTTACCCCTAGGTATTTTTTTTATGCAATTGTAAATGGGATTGTTTTCTTAGTTTCCTTTTCTGATAGTTCATTATTGGTGAGTAAAAATACAACTGATCATGCAAATTAGTGCATCCCCTGTGGAACTGCCTTATGACCCAGCAATTCCACTTCTGGGAATATATCTGAAACACTAATTCTAAAGGATATAAGGCCCTTATGTTCATTGCAGCATTATTTATTGATAAAATAGCCAAGATTTGGAAGCAGCCTAAGTGCCCATCAGTAGATGAGTGGATAAAAAGGATGTGGTACATTTACACAATGGAATAATACTTGGGTAAGAAAAAGAAGGAAATCTTACCTTTTGCCACAGCATGGATAGACCTGGAGAGCATCATGCTAAGTGAAATAAACCAGTCAGTGAAAGACAAATATCATATGATTTCACTCATATGTGGAATCTAATGAGCAAAATAAACTAACAAAGTAGAAACAGACTCATAGCTACAGAGAGCAGACTGACAGGTCAGAAGGGAGTGGGGCTGGAAAGCTGGGTGAAAAGGTGAAGGCACTAAGCAAAGAAAAACAACTCATAGACAGATAGCAGTATGGTGCTTATCAGAGGGAAAGGTTGGTGGGAGGAGGTGGAAGAGGCCAAGGGGGGTAAATGGTGGTAGAAGGAGACTTGACTTGAGATGGTGGACACACCACACAAGGTACAGACAGTGTATTATAGAATCGTACACCTGAAACCTGTATAATTTTATTAACCAATGTCACTTTGATACATTCAACAAAATATTTTTAAAAAGAAAATCAATGCTGAAAGCTATACAGAAAATATGTTTGTCTATATCTAAGCAAAATCCACTTAAAAGAGAGACCATATATATATATATATATATATATATATATATATATATATATACATATTTTTTCTATGTCATATCAAAAACTGGTTTGACTAGTGCTAGATGAAAGAACTGATTATTTAAGGTGGAGAGAATGGTGAGGTGATTAAGGGCACAGGCTCTGGAGTAAGACACAGCAGCCAACAAATACCAACTTTTCAGATTATTGGAGTTTTGATATTGAGTAAATTATTTAATCTTCCCAAGTCTCGGTTTCCTGATCTGTAAGGTGGAGGACATAGGGGAGCCTAACCCCATGTCTTAGGGTTGCATGTGAAGACACCGTGCTGGTCTCTGCGATTGTTGTTCTTACTGAGACGAGGTGACGCACTTCCAGTTCAGAGCAGAATTTTGAGCAGCCATTGTTTTTCTGTATGAATTTCTGTTTTATAAATTTGAATACCAGTTTCATTCAAAATAGTTTGCTAACCTTTTAATTCAACCAAATTATCTTTCTTCTTTGGCTAAGAATCTAGATTTTTTTAACTTCTTTACCATTTTAAATAACACTACAATAAACTTTTTCATGCATGTAGCTTTTTCTTTCTCTTGTGTTATGACCTATGTATAAACTCTCCAGATTTGGATAAATGGGTATACAGTTATTAATGTTTCATATATGTATGAAATGATATCAATTGTTAGTGTTCCTAATATATACTTATGTTGCATTCCATAAATGTTTTACAACTATAAAGCCACCAGTAATGTACGAATTTGCCATACATCTTCACTTTTTCCACCTTTATCACCTACTCCCCCACCTTGCCTCACCTCCTGAGGATCTGTTTCCTCTCCTGACTCCTGATGCACAACCTGGAGACCGTGGCTTCCTCTGATGCCTTGCTCTTCCGTGTCCACAACATCCCTCCCATGTATGTTGTACATCTTCAGGTCTCTCAGAGGGGCACTGTGAGCTTGGAGGGATCGTTTTATAAGTCACATGGTGGGAGTACCTCAGTCTCATGTGGAATACACTCACCAAACAGTTGCCACTGGCCTGTTTTCTTCCAAGGGAAGATTATGTGGCCCTGTTCCTACCAACTTTTCCGGCCCTGGCCCTCACTGACTATCTCTTTGTACAGCAGGGAGACGTTTTAAAGAGGAATCTGAATTCAGAAGATTTCCATGATAGTTGCATTGACCTACTGAAAGAGCCAGTAAGAAATAAGCATCCAATATTCAAAGAAGAATTGAATCAGGTAAAGAAAACTATGTAGCCTCAGCTACTGATTACTTCTGCTTGGAGGTTCAAGTCACTGTGCATTGCAAAAAAAAAGTGAATTGAAGTCCTATCTATCTGAATCGAATCTCCCGAAGTGAATGCAGTGGGAGTGTCCTATCCCTTACTGCCTCTCTACCCCTTGCGTAGTCCTTTTGTTCTGCTGTTTCCTTCTGAGCCCCTCCTGATGACTCCTGGAGCCACAGCATTGTGCAATGACAGTGGGACAGCCATTCCAACGCCGTGCTGTCACCCCAAACCACCTCTGTTTGTCCTGTCTTCAGCTGCCTTTCCCATTGTCCTTTTCTAGTCAATCCCAACTTCAGGTTTCACTTCTCCCTCTTTATTACACCACTAGGCTATGGTTTTGTTGTTTACAGTACCCATTAGAAAATCTTAATACGTGAAATAAGACTGTATCTTGTTCCCATAGAATCTGAGATATTTCTAGGCCCAAAAATTAAGTATCCAACTGAAATAGAAATACTAAACTATTTGGAGAAATGTTTAAATTACTTTAAAACCTATGCATTACAGATAAATTAAGCATGTAGCAAAAACTGCAAATACCCACAAAATGCAAATGTATCATGATACCAAACATATTATTTAAATCACATCATTTTGGATTTTCAGCCTAAGTTGCTCACTCCCTATTCATAGCTGCTGGACTATAATTACCTCTGGACTTTTTGCTTTGCCAAGCTGCCTGCTCCCTCTGGTCTTTTCCCCTCCCCCAAGGAACCAAAGGGACGAGCAGAATCAACACTATTCTCAACCGCCCCAAATTAATAAAATATATTTTTGTAACCTGAGACTTAGAAAAATCTCTCCACTTGTGTACTTATCTCATGGGGAAACAGTTATCTTTCCCTGAGGTCAATACAGTTCTTAGATCTCGTTTGTAGGTCCTTTTCCACAGGTTAAATGTGTGTAAAGAGCTAGCTCAGTTATATAACCACCAGGCAGCAAGAACCATTAAGCATATTGTGGGGTGACCTTGAGGTACTTAAACCCTGGTTCTCCTGAGGCACAGGAAAGCTGCCAAACCTTGGTCATCTTGGGGGACCCTAGTCTTAAACCTCAGTCTTTGGTTGCTCTCATTGGTCTAAATCAGGGCTTTTCGATCTTGGTTATTATTTCTATTTTCGCCCAGAGAATTCTTTGTTGTTTGGGCTGTGCTGTGCATTTGAGGATATTTAGCAGCATCCCTGGCCTCTAGTCACTAGATTCCAGTAGTAACTGTCCCCATCCTACCCACTTGTGACAACCAAAAATATCCATAGACATCTTCAGATATCTCCTGGGGAGCAAAAGTCACCTTCAATTAAAATCTACTAGAAAATAGTGGGAGGGGAGGGTGGGTGGGGCAGGGGAGAGTGGTGAGGGGAAAATGGGGACAACTGTAGTTAAACAATAATAAAAAGATAATGTATCATTTAAAGTAAATGGATATATTAAAACTACCAAGGATAAAAATACAACTAAAACTTACTAGAAAATAATAAAGAATGATATTAAACGTATCACATTTTCTTAATTAAGTTTCTAAAAGATACTAAATCCAACATCATATTTTTTTAAATTTCTGCCCATTTCGCTACATGGTCAACCACACATTTACTAAGATTAAAAACAAAAGTTGTTGCTACCAAAGCAAACACCCTCATTTATATTTAATCAAAATAGTTTTTCTTGCTTTTAATTCTTTTTCTTGGAGGAAAAGTTAAAGGAACAAATTTCTTTCGATACAAAAAAAAAAAAAAACAAGATTTACTTTCCCTGAAAAGTCATTTTTATTTTAATATAAATTAACAGATATGATCGATCTCCGGTTATTTAGGATGAAGGCTAAGGTCCATAATTACAGCTGCCAAGGCCCCACTGACACAGTTTCACGTATACGTTCTGGCGCAGCTGGTACAGGAAGCAAAATTAAAGAGCAGCAGGACTCTCCACTTTTAAACATCTCAATCTCTGACCGTCTCTATCATTTATATTATAGGTCAGATATAACGATTCCTTAAAATACTACTATGTGGGCAGGTAAAATGGTTGTTAAGGTATCTCTGAGTTCAGTTCTGACACCCTTACATTGTGTTGATCTTCCTCAGAAAAATGACATAACTCAGAAAGAACAATCCCGCCAAACTCTTACAAGAATGTGTTAATCACAAGATTTTCTCCTGGCAATAGTGTAGTGCTTCCCATTTTTCTGACCCAAAAATACAGCAGGCAGAATTAGGCAATTCAGTCAGTGCAATGGTCATTGCACTGCTAACAGATTAGTGATAGTATTTTATCCCCGAGGTGAGGACCAACGCTAAATCCGCAATAATATGTGAAAACTCCTCAGGTTAAATGGAGGCACAGAGTATTGAGAGACTCGCCTGAAGTCACAGAACTGTTCAGCAGAAGATGAGGGCTGAGGATGCCAGCAATTAGAGTTATACAGGCTTCTAGTGCTGGAAGGGATTTAACAATCATCTGATCAAATCTCATTTTACAGTTGAGGAAACTGAGGCCAAAAGAGGTTAAATATTTTTCCCCTCAAAAATCACGGAAAAGTAGTGGTAGAACTGGGCAGGCAGCCCAGTTGCTCTGAGCTTCAGCCATGCGAGTCTTTCCACAGGAGCAAAGGGAGCTCCAAGGAGCTGCTGCGTAGACTCCCACGCCAGACCGTCCTCCTCTTTGCGTTCACGTGCCTACCTAAGATTAATAACGCAATAGCATAGAATTACTTTTATGCCAAACAGTTCAGGGGCACGCTCTTACCAGACAAGGTGAGCACAGTCCCTGGATCCTCCTCCTCTAATTCCAACCACTTGGTAGGCAGGGGGAGGTGTTCCTGAGACACCGACTTTGAAAGAAGTTAGGAAGAAAAAGCGTTGTTCGCCACCTTTTTGCTTTTTTTTTTTTTGTCCACCCCAGTGCCCTAAAGGTGCCACGTCACTCCTTGGCTGTCCAAAGTCCCATCCAAATCCCAGGAATGCCTTTCATAGACCCAGCCCTTTGTTCAATATCTTTCTTTTGCTACTTCCTACTTAGCTTCATTTAATTTTATTTGAGATAAGACTATCTATTGAGATATTTTGGAAGGTAAAGTCTTTGTGGTGTTTTCTTAAATTTGCCACACAGATGGATGGCTTCCTGCACTATGTACTTGGCAGATTGGTGCTTCACGCTTAGTTCCATGGATGTAGAATATCATTATATTCTGTCTCCCAGACACTCATTTTGTTTGCCTACATGGCAATGGTTATAAATCCAAGTGATTATGTTTATTAATGGAACTGGAAGTTCAGAAATTCTGACAGAGATAAGACCTGAGGCTATAGATTTAGGATTAATTAAAAGTTAACTGGTCGTGCCCCAGCTGTCATGGCTTGGATCGTAGTGCCACAACCAGAAAGGTGGTGGGTTCTATTCCCGGTCAGGGCACATGCCTCGGTTGCAGGTTTGGTCCCCATCAGGCGTGTACATGAGACAACCCATCAGTGTTTCTCTCTCTCTCCCCTTCCCTTCCTCTTTCTCTAAAATTAACAAGCATGTCCTTAGGTGAGGATAGAAAATAATGATATTAAAAAACATTAGCTGGTCATTAGATATGAAAGTGGGTAAGATCTTTGAGGGGAAAATATAGAGAGATTTGATAACTTAATCTTCTCTATATGGTTAGAAGGGGAAAAGGAAAAGGAATCAACAAAAAAGACAAAGAGCGGCCACGGCTCTCGGAGTAACACGTGGAGAGTGGGCTGTGTTTCCGTGAGTTACATCAGGGTCTCCCACCCTTTTTGCCAGAATTTGTCAGATTGATGCAAATATGACCTGTTTGTGCTGAGACACACAGATTAAACTGCCTTTTTCTAGAAACACACACATATACACACACACACACATTTTTTTTTTACTGACAGCAAAAATGGTTTCATGGTGGGAAAATGTGAAAAAAATAGTCGGTCTTTGTGAAGGTTTGGAAACCATTTCCATAAAGGAAAAACTAGTAGACCCAGGAAAGTATAACTCAGTGAGGCTTAGAAGGAATTTTTATAAAATTCCATAATGATTTAAAAACTAAAAGCTTATTTTCATTTGAAGTTAAAAGCAGAAATGCCAAAAGCCAACTTGATTAATTCAGAAAAACTTGTGTTAAACTCACCTTATTTTGCTTTCTGGGATGATTACTGGGCAGTTCTAGGTTAGTGCCATTGGCAACATTTACTGTAGTTTCAGGAAGTCATTGGATAAACACACTCATGGTATCTCTCTTAAGGTCAGTGGAAGAAGGTGAGCAGAGAGTTTGGTAGGGTTGTAATTGTGCCCAAGAGTGTCACGTAGTTCTTCAGTGTCACCCTGGAAGGCAGTGTGCCTCGCCTCGGGGGACATCTGGCCTTGTCCTCACCTGTGCCGTGTTCAGCATTTTTATCAGTGATATTCACAGACAGAGAAAGTAGGAGATTTTTAGTTGATTAAAAACTCAGTGTGAATCAATAGTCCCATGTGGTTCTTATAAAAAAAATAACAAAAAAAGAACTAATACTGGCACTTTAATAAAAACATATATAGATCAAGGAAATGATGTTTCCAGTGCTTGCTTTGTCTTCTGGAAAGTAAACAAATAATGGAAATAAACATATTTGTGGGGAATAGTAATAAGCTGGAAAGTTTCTATAAAAGGTTTTGGAAAATTCTCTTATTATTGTCAGTAGAAGTAAACTGGCAGTGTTATTTTCTGCAGGCAGTAGTTTTATACTTCAGAAATTGTATGGAGTGAAAAATAATATTCTCGGGTTGTGTTCTTGAGTTTGGCACCACTGAAAGTGAGATACAGCGGTCAGGAAACAGTAACTAGTAAAAGCTGGACTGGAAGACATGACTCGGACTTATCTAGAGGGTCTCCCAAAACCTCATTTCTGATGTAGGCAGATTTGTCTACCCAGCCACTTGGGTGCATAGCTGGACAACCACAGACTTTCTGTGCAGGGGTTTTTCATGCCATGTGGCCAATGTAAATGTACCCATTTGGTGGAAGGCACTTCCAGAGGAGAGGACATCAGAGAGACAGAGCTGAGATTGTTCAGTCTCTTCTTCTAAACCCTCAAGTAAGTCAGTCCCTTCCTCTCCAGGAGGGAGTGAAGAGTGGGCAGACTAGCTGGGACTTTTATTCAAGTTTCTCTCCCCTTTTGAAAATTTTCAGACATTTTAAAAATGTTATTCTTCTCTGGAGAACCACAGGTTACCCAAAGAAGTCATTAAGGAGTTGCCTGCCCCTGGAAGATCCGTAGCTCAGCAAATGCCCCTGCTTTCCTGTGAAGCAGCTTGTAGACCAGTAGGAGTAGGACAGCCCACCCCCGAGGGTGATCAGAGTGATGGAAGGTCCAGGAGTCGAGGCAGAAGACTTGGAGATTTTCAGTCCAGAGAAAGAGACTCAGGGGTTGTGGGACCAATTCTCCAAACACTCAAAGGTCTGTTTTGAGAAGAGAGCAGGCGGCCCTCTCTGTGACTCCAAGGAGGCCACTGCAGATCCACTGGTGGGCAATGAGGGAAGGCAGATCTTTGCTAAATACAGAAAGGTATTCTTAACACAAGGAAAGCATACGATTATTTTTGAAGAAAGCGCCCTTCAGGAAAAGCGTTCAAGCAAAGGCCGCCAGATGCCATAGAGGAGATTTTTAGATTGAAAAGGAAGCTGGGTCAACGTCCCTGTGAAAAGGAACATAAACATTTGACTTTCAGAAAGAAAGAAAAAGAGAGGCCAGGCTGAGCTGTAATAGAAAAACTGAGTGAAGGAGAGGCATTCCCTACTGGATATATGTTAGTTAGTTAGTTAGTTAGTTAGTTAGTTAGTTAGTTAGTTAGTTAGTTAGATTTTAATGAGAAGGACTGTTAACTTCCGGCTTTTATACCCAGAATTTAAACTTCTGTTAAATGGCTGGGAAAAAAAGCCTGCTCTCTCAAAACTGGGTTTATGATTTCTCTAGAACAAGTCATGTCTGTAGGCTTGTAGAAGGAGCACTATTTTTACTTCTACTTCTCATCTTCAACCTAAAACCACATTTATGTCTCAAAAATCACTTAAAAGTATGTCAGGAGCAGGACTATGTGCTAAAACAAAGAACTCAAAGTCAAGGCAAGATGTAACTTTCTTACATGCAAGCGTAGCAGTGGGAGAAAAACAAGTAATTGCTAAGTAAAAATGCAACCAGAACGCTAAGGAAAAGCAAAGAAAGAAGTATGTGTAAAACAAGCAGGTTGGGATCGATGCACTCCCTTCAGCCTCAATATTCTTTTGAGTCTGTGCCAGAGGGTGTGTTTGGGCCTCTTCTTAAACCAGAGGTGGATGTGGATTGGTGAGGAGAACTAACAGGACAGTGGGAGCAGTAGGTGATGCGCTGCTATTTATGGTCTCCTAGCATCCCTTCCACCCCACGTGGGACGGAAAGGCAAGTGGTGGGAGTTCCTCTGTTGTATCTCACTGAGTTTTGTTGTGAAAGGTCACAAAGTGCGGTGGTTCCGTTAATATCCACATCCCCCACTGGACTATCATCTCCATGGAGGCAGACACTGCACGTCCTCTACTCACCATTTTCTCACTCCAGTGTCAGCACGGTGCTGAGCGTATCATGGGCTCCCCGTAGATGTTTTCCAATGTAAGAGTAAAACCAAGGGGCTTTAAGGAAATAAAGCCAGTCATTTAAAATAACTTTCTCTGTATGAAATACCTGGAGGAGTCCAATAGAGACAGGCAGTAGAAGGGGCTGGGGGGACAGAGAATGGAGAAGCAGTGTTTGGAGGGTACGGAGTTTCACTTCGGAAGGATGAAAAAGCCCTGGACAGGATCGGTGGTGCTGCCTGCACAATATTGCGAATGTGCGTACTGCCCTTCCACTGCACTCTTAAAAATGGATACATGCTAAATGTTATGTTATGTCTATTTTACCATAATAATAAAAAAATGAGACAAAAAGAATGGCTTTCCTGAGAAGGGAGAGGGATCGCTCTAGTAGAGTCCAAGAGACGACTGGAGGAGGGAGCCTCTGATGTTTAGGAGCTGTGTTCAGCTGGAGTGCAGACAAATAACCCCAAACAGAATTGGCTGGTGAAAGGAGACTCCTCAGATTATGATTTGAAAAGACATTTATCCAGTCCACCCTCCATCAGAGATAATAACTAGGCCTTCCTCTGTCCTGTTTTGCAAGGTCTATCACATTTCAGTCAGTTACTGGAGGTCGGTTTACCAGTTCCGCCGTCATGGGATGGAACTGTGCCTGGGGGAAACAGACAAATGGTTTCCAGTTCCTAACGCCTGAGCCAGGGCCCCAAGCTGTAACTCACTTTTCTCAGATTGTGTCTCTGATGTTGAGCCTGAGACCTGGAGAAAGAAAACACAGTGACTAATGCAAAGCTTTGGCTTTTCTCTTTTGAAGGAACAGGCGCAGACAGCGGCTATTTTGGCCATCAATGGAACAGGAGAGGGCCAGCTTCCTCAGGACCTGAAGCACCTCTCCTCTGGCGAAGAGGGTGGAGCCCAAGGCCTGCTCCTGCCTGCGAACATGCTTTCAGGAGAAGAACATGAGTCTGTCTCACCTGATGACATATCCTTGCCTCCACTCCCTGGGAGTCCTGATTCCTCCCTCGCCCCATTTGACATGGAGGTTGAGGAACATGCCAGCCCCTCCCTCAGCCTTCACATAAGCAGCTACAGGATGCAGACTGCAGCCAGCTGTCCAGGGGAGGCCAAGGAAACTGGCCTTCCACCACCTGCTGCATTTGCTGATACTTGTGATGATAAGAGAAAAACATTGTCAAGTCATTTTGAGAAGCCTCACCCCCAGCTCAAAGCTGAGCCCCCATTAACCTCTGGAGGACTGCTGGAAAAGAGTACTGCCATCAGCAAAATCAGTGCTAAACATCCTGAGAGCATGCCGAGTGAACTGCATGAGGGAGCTTTACAACAGCACCTGCAGGCTCAGGAAAGTTTGCTAGAAACACGGGAGAAAATGCATGCTGATAATAATGTCCCTAAAACCCAAGATAGGCTGCATGCTTCCCAGGATGCATTCTCAGGCCTGGGGTTTCAATTAGGCCCCAGCCGGGCCTATCAGAGGCAAATGGTTCCCCAAGAAGAGATTAAGAGTACCTCAGCAAAGAACAGTGTGGTCAGCCTAGCTGGCCAGGCACCTAATTTCTCCAGGCTCCTGTCTAACGTAACTGTCATGGAAGGTTCTCCAGTGACTTTGGAAGTCGAAGTAACAGGATTTCCAGAGCCTACACTGACATGGTGGGTAGCCTATAATGACAAGCCATAAGCAGAAACAAGTTGAATCACGGGGCGAGTCATTCATGTGCACTAACTGAAAGGTTTAGGGATAGCTGATTAATTTCCTGCGACACTGCAACTCCGCATGATCCAACCGCGCATCAACCCCCTGGCTCTCATTTTAATAGCAGCATGGCTAACACCCTGAAGGGAAAAAACTGACCATATGAAATAATAATGTAACAAACTCCAAAGGCACTGCGACTTACTTGTGCTGTTTTTTTATTAGTTTAACATTCCACATTTCTAAAGATGATAGGTTGAAATTTTCCCCTATTGTTTATTTTTGCAAAAGCATGAAATTTTCTTGGTTTAACATCTCTTATTCAGTTAAAAAAAATAAGAATTTGGGTTTTTCTCTTTTCTTTCATTTATGGATCTCCACTTTTTTCTCTTCCCAATAGTCACTCATATCACTTTTGCAGAATTTATTTGTTTCACTAAGATTTCTTTTTATACTTTTCTTCAATGTGAGAGATGGACTAAAAATATTTCTTTCACAGTTACTCCCAGTGACAGGTAACCCATTTTTTAAAGGTGTTATAACTGACCTGTGAACAATATGATTTCGCTATGGAGACCTTCTTTTTTAGCCTATTTGTTTTAATAGAAGTAAACTGCAGAAAAGTTTGTAAAGGCAGTTTTAACTTTCCCAATACTTGGATTAATTTTAAACATTTAGAAATTTTTCATCCTAAAGTAGATTTATTTGAGGACAAAATTACAAATTTGTGGGAATGAGTTTATATTTCTGAACTAAGTAAAACAGCATTTATCATAATGTTTTAGTAGATACTACATTATCAGGGTCAGTTATTGTGTGTGTGCACAGAAGGTACTTGATGTGTACAGCAGTTACCTAAAGAATTTACGAGAAGGCGTTGGTTCCTCTGATGAAAAGAAACTGCACTTCTGCTACCGTGCAGCCATTTCTATGCCTGCTGATTTATTTTGCTGTTTTTACAATTGCATGTTTTTTACAGATCAGGAATTTCATATTTATGAATTTAAAGGATATTTAATTCATCATTAAATATCAATTTACCCTAAAGAAAAATGTTGTCTGAAGTGTTTCTTGTTTTTGTCCACATAACAAATAACTTGCTTAGAATGTATTACTAAGGAATTATCGCAACTATAATACTGAAAAACTATAGGGAAAAAAATATCTTGCCCTCAGATTTGCGATTTTGCTCCATTAACTACTGGCGAGATGTCATACATTCTTAGGACATCAGAAAAATGACAGATTATCGCTTAGACAGTGGGAATAGAAAACAATTCAGACTTGTCACACTTCTTGTATAGAAGGACATGGATATAAATAAATGAGAATCTAGAATAAATGAAATAAATTATTTGCTGTCTAAAAAGATGCAGCCAAGCACTCATGTTTTCAGGAAACTTTTAGAAATGTCATTAACAGTAATAATCTAAGTGCATAAATACCTCTTATAATTAGAAATAGTTTCCTTCTAATAAAGTTAATTCATTAATTCAATGGACTCATTTCTGCAGGAAATACTGTATAATAAGTACCTTCCTCTAAAACAGCATGTTGGCATTCTCACGTGGGTCTTATGGGATGAACACAGTGGGGCAGATGAGTGTCACCCAGTGCAGCGTCCAGACTGCTGGTCCGTAGCAGCGGGAAGAATGAGGGAGACCAAGTAGGAGGGGCCGGTTCCCATTTTAGATAATTGCCAGGAGCAAATCGGGCCCCAGTGTGACTTGATGGTCTGGTTTTTTTAGAGTAGCTGATATCTGAATTTTCATATGCTGCATTCCAATTGTTAAATGCTGTCAAAAAATCAATTTTTAAAAAACATGGTCTGAGCCAATCAGGCATTTCTCTGTACACCAGCTGCCAACCCCTGCCCGAAGGATACACAGCCCCGTTGGCATTTGTGGTAGCTGCAAAGTTCCTGCTCTCACTAGAGAATACCGCAGTGGTGATGGGCTTATGTGCAACAGTTTTTAGAAATTGGATATGATGTGAACAAACAATGATTCTGACTTTATAAACTGACTCTCTGCCTCAGGTACAAGAAGGGCCAGAAATTGTCTGCAGATGGACATTTACAGGTTTTCCACAAGGAGACAAGACATTTGGTGTTCATTCCGAAGGTATGTGGGGCAGATGCAGGCCTCTATGTGGCTCGGGCCCAAAACTCTAGTGGCAGTCTCTCTTCCAGTGTCATCCTCCATGTGACAAGTAACCGCAGGCCACCAATCACAAGGATAAACTGGATAACGCTGTGTGTCATCTATGTGAGTGTATCGCTAATGTACTGGCTGCTCCTGCAGTAACTGGGCTTGGCACCCGTGGATGTCACCCTCACGAGCCTAAAGGACAATACAGTTGTTCGTTTTCCTGCATTTCCAACAAAGCAGCATCTCTGACCAAGTGTCCCTCCATTATGCCCACACTGCTTGTTTGGCTAATACCGTATGACTGTTTGGTGAAATAACCCAGTTTTCTTCAGTGCTTTAACCTATTTGAGGAGCGTGGTAAATTATTTGCTGTGGATAAGAATATATTTTTTGTGTTCTATGAAGAGATGTGTTCAATGTAAAACATCGTGAAAGCACACTATGTTTATTCCCTCCTAGTTTAGGAGCATGCAGATCAAGGCTCACAGCATAGGGATGTGAGTCAAATTTCAAATCCAAATGTTTGAAAATTTAATTTTAACTGTACTCATAAATATCTCTTTGTAGAATAATGGTAGACATATTGAAATGACGTTCCAATTTTCTTTTGTGCATTAAGTGTCCTTTAATTTTGTTTTTCATGTCTTGAAATCATTTGTTAAAATACATTCGATGGGGCTTTAACATACCCTCCATACCTGAGTCTGAGGTTAATGCTGTAAATACCACTCCTCGTGTTGATCTCACGGGTTTGACATTGGAGAATAGATGTGCCGTCGACTTTAAGGGGAGTTTCAAACTTCTGTCAGCTATGCATGTCGCAGAGCAGGATGGGACACAGTCAGTGAGCACGGACCAACATTATTCCTGTCAATCCCTCGGCATGTTGTGGGCAGCCATGCATAGGATTGCAACCAGTTCCTCCTGCTTCTAACCTTGGTTCCGCTGCTGACCATTTTTTGCAGCCGATTGTAAGGCATATTAGTAGTGCCTCAGTTTCCCATTTGGAAAAATGGGTTCATCATCTACCTCTTGGACAATTGAGACTTCTTATTTCATGTCTTACAAAGATCTGGGAAATGAAAAGTGTGCATCGAGGCTACAGGTAATTGTATTGTTGAATCTAATTTGTCATCACGCTGCCTCCTGCTCACTGTTTTTCTTTCAGATGTTGTTTCTTCAGAATATTTAATTAAAAAGATTGCTGTAGTATGTGATCACTAATTAGTCCCATGTGAGAAAATGATGTTTTATAAATTGGAGCTTAAATTCCTCTCTAATTTCTTAAGACTACATCCTTCTCAGATTTGAAATTAAACCCAGGAGGGTGCATTTAGTATGATCTGGGTGTGCGGGGTGGTGGTGGGGGGGGTGACATAAGATGAATTCTGTTCTTTATTGTAATCATCACTGTAGTTTTGAAGAATATTCTATGCCTTTCTGAAATATATTGTTCAGAAAAAGGGATTATCTTTTTGGCTCCTTTTAAAAATAAATGTGAATAAGAGATGCATTTGTTTTTAGATTTTAAACATAGTCTTGTCATAGTAGCATAAAATTTTGAGTTGAAAGAATAATTCATTATAGTTTTTTGATAAAGAGAAGGAATTAATTATGTTGCTGTAAGACTGTCTACAAATAATAAAATATTTAAATATAATATATTCAAGTTAATATTAAAAAGTTGCTGAATGTTATCTGAAGATGTGAAATGTGTGATTGAGGAAAAAGTTGCACTTTTTGTGCTGTATATTTAGCTTAATTAAAATATTAAATATCTTAATTTTATTCCATATTTTGACATAAGCCTATTAAAAGCTTATATATACAGCATCCCAGGGAATACATAGTCTCTTAACTTTCCTATCCTTTTGGTCTGGTTTTAAGTATTTTGCATATCTCGCCTAACTGCTCTTCCCATGCTGAAGCTATAGAGTAAAATCTATTCATGCCCAAGAGGACAGGCAGGGCCAGGCAACAAATTCTTGTCCCACCTTCTGTCTCTTTTCTTGTTAATTTCATGGGCTCTCCTTACCAATATTTGTCAGCTTGGTTGAATTCGTGGCTTGGGGTAGTTAGGTCACAAGCACTTGCCCATTTGCTTCACGTGTCACATGCCAATTAATCCTTTGGGGAGCAGGGTAGGATATATGTATATGAGGTCTGTCCAGAAAAAGTCCAGCCATTGTTAATATAATAAGAACAGTTTGCGTGATATCGATGTAACCTGGCAGCCAAAGATAGTGGACTGGAATGTGCATGCGTGACCAATTACAACTTCACTGTATTAGTATGGAGGCAGTAGATGCCATTGAGTGAGCACATGTACTACGTGGCTATTGCATTCAAAATGATTGAGAGAGTAGAGCAATGAATCTGCATCAAGTTTTGTGTTAAGCTTGAACATTCCTCCACGGACACTATTTGGGTGAATCAGAAGGCCGAAGCTATGGGCAACTGGTGATTGCCAACACACCTACCTTGTTATGCATCATGTCTCCTGCAGAGATTTTGGCAAAACATTGAATTGCCCAGGTGACTCAGCCCCATCCAGCCCAGATTTGGTGCCCTATGACTTTTGGCTTTTCCCAAAACTAAAATCACCTTTGAAAGTGAAGAGATTTCAGACCATCGATAAGATTCAGGAAAATATAACGGAGAAGTTGATGGCATTTGGGAGAACTGTGTGAGATCCCAAGGTGCCCACTTTGATGGGGACTGAGGTGTCATTGTCCTATGTACAATGTTTCTTGTATCTTTTTCAATAAACATCTTTATTTTCCATAGTACATGGCTGGATATTTTCTGGACAGACCTCATATATTCATAGTGCATAAACAAATAAGGCATATAAAGCCCCCGCTATAGTCGATGGATTTATCAAACATAAGATTTTATATATGATTACATACATATATACACATATGCATACATACATACATGGAGTCAAATATTGGGAAAAACCGTTATGCAGATATTCAAGATACATTTCAGATTGTTTTCTGTATATCTTCCAGTGTCTTCCAGTCTTACATAAATATATCTTCTATTTATGTAACTACCTACCTACCTACCTACCTATTTTTCTGGACTATCAGTTGACTATCTAGTAATTCCCATAGCAGTAAAGAATAATTAGCTATTGGTTATATTTGAATTTCAAAGACTTAAGTGCGATATTCCTTTTTGCTAGGATTTCTGCCTTGATCAAAGAATAGTCCTCATGAAAGTATGAACTAAAATTATTGGTCCAAAAAGGGAAAACCTAGTAACTTCAAATGATTTGCTCTTAAATTATAATTAGGATTTTTGCCCATTTACTTCTCGGAAAAATTCTGGACATTAATATCAAAACACTTTTTCAACAAGAAAATGAAAAGAAAGATTAAAGAGAATATGTACTCGACACCTTGAAGGGGTGCAGCACAAAATGTGTGTCGTGCTTCCTACAAGGCAAGATCACTGAGTTTCCCAGTTCTGATTTTCTAACAAAAGGATGTAGAAACATTTGGTGGTAAAGTTTTCCTCACACTGAATTCCAGAGAAATGTACTGACTACATCCTTTTTATTTGAATCCCTGTATATTTTATAATATCTAAAATACTTGGGAAAAGAAGCAGGAAAAATTTAGTTACTTCATTCAACAGTGTCCACCATCATGTATAGTCAAGACACAGACTTAAAATAGATTACTGCAAGAGCCTTCTAACTATTTCACTTAAGTAGTAAACAAGATCCTTTCATACTTGGCTTCGCCTTCCAAGACTCTGTTTCATCGTTCTGTCCTTTCCTCCCCTCCAAAGCCAAACGAACTTCAGGTTTTTACCCTGTCATGCTCTCTCTTCCCTCTAATGCTTTCTCCCCAGAACTCCCCTACTACGTTCTACCCTATCTACATGCAGCTTAATGCCTGCTTGGCTTTCCAGTTCCATTTGAAACACTTCTCCCCCCAGGAAGGCCTCTGGCCCATCAAGGGGAGTGTAGGTGTCCCTGCCATGTGCACAGTCTGCGCCAGAGCTGCCCATCTCTGCCCCGTAATGCCCAGCATGGGAACTGCCTGTTGGAGCATCTGTGTCCTCTGCCAGGACCTTCACAGCCCTGTTCACCATCATATTCCCAGCACCTAAGACATAGTCTCACTTAACATTATATTTCTTGAATTGTCAGAGATAAACAAAGATGAACTTAGCCTGTATTTTGTTTTTGTATCTGTTTTTGGAGAGAGAGTTGTTGGGGGAGTATACAAAGAGAAAAGTGTGTTGGTTATCTGATTATTCTTCCTTATTATCAACATTACCCTGTCATAATCAGCTTCCAGCCACGAAGTACGTATAAAACACTTACCTAACCTACACAACTTAAGTGAGAACCTCCAGATTCTCTGGACCAGCCCTTGATGGAAAATTTAAACTTAAAGATACTGGTAGTTGCTGGCTGTAGTGGTCACAGTAGCATTGAGGAGAGAAGAGGCAAAACACAGGGCCACTGTCCCAAAGCGCAAAGCAGGTGACATCAGGTGTGAATCTCTTCAAGGGTCAGTGCAGGACTGGTGTCTCCACTCTGTGGCTATGTCCCATCTGCCCAAACTGGAACTTGTATACCTCTTTAGCACACCGCACAGATTACCAATATTTTAGTGTAGCTGGGGCTCAGTAGTCTGGTTGTGAACAGAGCTTATTTGAAGCCAACATTTCACTTGTATGTGTAAATATTTTTTTAAAAGGCCAAATCCAAGAGCTTAGATTATTTGAATTCCAACTGAAGGAAGGAAATAATAGGACATCTTGTTCCACTTTGTTTTTATTCACGACCATTCCTTACCAGAAATTGCCATCTGAAGTTTTTCAACATTTCTGTTGTACCTACAGTGTTTTAAGTGTATCCATGAAATAAATTAGTTGAAACAAAATAAAATATTTCCTCCTAGCATGCTCTGATGTTGTGCTTGTCAGTGCAAACGCCGAAGCCTGACAGACTGGCTTCCATTTATAATAAGCAGAATCCTGAGCTGCCTCAGAGAGCCAAAAGATTTGCATTCACAAGATAAAACTGTCCTGCTTAACGCAACAATTCATTTTCTCTGCTCTCATCACAAGATGAGATTCGAATGTTATCAGCTGTGTATAAGTTCAACCTCAAATGGGAAATGAGTAGCACGAAGCTACTAATTTGGGCTTTACCACCGTTCCTGGTGGGGTGAGAGTGTGTGCACCTCACGAACCACCCAAGCTTCGGTGGTAGACAGAGGCTCACACGTCTCCGGGTCGACAGACTTTGGTTCTTTGGCCAGGTAGCTGTTCCTTTCATTCAACAGATAGGTCTGCCTTTTTATAAAGTAGGAGGACTTTTATTTTACTTCCTCCTTAAAGTAGGAGGAATTCTTTTTTCCTCCTTTTACAATGGAGGATTAAGAAAATCCTTTTTCATATATACCATAAAATTAACACCCCATCCTCTTCAAAAGGCAAGGGAACAGAAAGAATTACATAGACAAGAATATCTGAGTGCATTTGTTTCTGTGTAGCACAATAAAAAATGGGTGAAAATGAAACATATTTTAACCAAAGGAATAGCTGGAAACATCGATCCAACCTTTTTCTTTAACTGAGAACAATGGTAGTTACGTGATTTGAAGGTTTCGATCTGTATTCGGGTGGGTTCCTGCTATGGCTTTTTCCCATTTAGAACCCACTTAAATCAATATTTGTGAAATACAGCGTGGCAGAGCTAGCTAACGAAATAAACTTTTCTCTTTGTCATTCAACAACTGTTCTCTTCCAAGGACTTTATTGATTCAAACAACTACAATATAGCACTTTTATCTTACATTGTCATTAAAAATCATTTAATAGGATCTTTTTAAGGTAAGAATTCAAAAAATGAACTGCAGAGAAATACTTCACTCATGGCAAATAGTCTCTGTCCCATGATATTCTAGCGATGCTGAAAGCCCCCTCTGTGTATGGTAAGTGTTTTGCCCACACAGACACGCTGCTGACCAACAGAACAGTTGGACACACAGACAAAGTGGGAACCTGGCAGAATTGGAAAGTCTAAAATGCCCATCCTCTCCGGAGTCTTCTCCAGCAACCGTCACCACGTCACGGGGCCCACTCACGATCCAAGCTAATGCAGCTCCAGGGGATGCCTTTTCAAATGCATGTTTATTCATTTCTATTACTTTTAAGGGAGTAATAGGATGACTTAGCAAATCCTCGTCTGATTCTTGTGCAGAAATGGGATCTGTGGGAACCTGGAAGGTTTGGACTGTATGCCGTGTTTCCCTCAGTGTTGGGAAATGTAGGCAGGAAGAGAAAACCAGCCGAACATCAGGGTGAGGAAACTGAGTGTCAGCTAGGGGTTTCACCTTCACTCTCAGTGTGACTTTCCTACAGATTCAGGAAACACACCTGTGTGGGGAGTAAATGCAAATGTTTGTGGGGAGCCCCTGAGAGGAAGGTAGAGGCCATAATAACAGGTGTCTGCATATTTGGTCCCCCAATTCGAGGATGGTACTGGGTGGCAGAGGGTGTCTGGGTGACGCCTAAACCCAGTGACTGGTGTTCATGCAAGGAGGTGCGGTAGAGATGGAGACAGAGAGGAGACACACAGGAAAGGCCGCATGGCGGTGGAAGCAGAGACTGGTGTGACACAGCTGCTGTGAGCCACACGGCAGGAGAGACCGTAAGAACAGCAACAAGAGGTGGCAAGGACTCACCCCCAGGGACTGCAGAGACTCTCATTCAACATTGTGCTAGGAGTCTTCGCTAGTAAGAGACGAAAAGGAAAGTCTTACATATTGGAAAAGAAGAAATAAAACCTTCTTTATTTACAGTAGCATGATTTTTCTATGTAGAAATTCCAAAAATCTACTAAAAACTCTTGGAATTAGTAAGTGACTATAGCAATTTCACCAAAAGCAGAAAGCCTACAACAATTGCATCCAGGAGAAAGGCGGGAAGTTGGCAAAAACAATAAATCACAGTGAATCAGTCATCTTGAGAAACCAAGGCAACATGAATTTGTCTCTTTTCTAGAAATAGGTTGCAGACATCATGCATATTTCTAATCTAATTGTGACATCTAACACTTGGTTTCTCTTGCAGCTTCCTGTGATATTTTGGGGGGTGTTGAAAAGAGATAAAGTATTTGAAAGAGACAGTGCTCGTCAGAGCAAGGGAATACTTGATGTGGAACAGAAATCAAATTCGATCATTTGCTGGCCATTACCATCATTAATAGACCTCGAAAAAATTAGAAAGACATGGATTGTAATGAGAGTGTGGTAAAGCTGAGCTCCTCCAACATTAACACATCAGAAGAAAAGGAGTCCTTTAGGCCTCTGACATCGAAGCCCAGAGTGGTGAGTTATCCATCGGTGTCCAGCTGCACTGCAAGAGTGGGTGTGTCTCTCAAAGATCAGTACTTCCGTATCAGCAAGGATGGGCTCATGCTGCCTGCGTATCTCCACGATTTCTTGGAGAAACCAGAGCTAAGATAT